>JANZYN010000018.1:166915-292922 GCA_025583755.1 Cordyceps tenuipes
CCCCCCCCCCCCCCCCCCCCCCCCCCCCCCGCCCCCCCCCCCCCCCCCCCCCCCCCCCCCCCCCCCCCCCCCCCCCCCCCCCCCCCCCCCCCCCCCCCCCCCCCCGATGTGGCGTTTGGTAGAATGATACTAGCGGGTCTCAGGGCCCGCGGTATGTTTGGTGCACTAACTAACTAGGCCCTAGGGCCGCAGGGCACATGGGGTAGTTTATTCATTCATTCATTCTATACAGCATGTGTGGTGATGGAGATACAGTAGAAACCCCCGAGAAAAGGTAGCCCCTATCCTGCCTCTATTAGCGCTTCGGTTGTATCAACCATTGTACCCTCTATCTCGGAGAGGGCAGTCACGTTGGTGGAAGCCATTTCGTAGGCTGATACGCTACGGTAACGCTATTTGCTTTGCAGATGGCTAGCGTGTTTCTGGTGCTAATAATAATTCGCGGACTGGATCTACCTGGGGATTTCATCGGGAGTTTGGCCGTTTTTGTATTCGACAATACAATTATCCTCACAACTTGCGTGTTCAGTAGTGATGTCACTTGGCTAGTAGTACTCATGCTGGGCATCTCCGGTCTGCCCAATGGGGATCTTCGGGACGGGAAATCCGTGCGCCATCGTGACGGCGCCGATGTCATCTCCCCTAAATACTACCTAGTAGTATCGCGAAGAAGTATCTAGATGCCTAGGGCGTTGCTGAAGCTACTAATTACCTAGCCAGCGGAAGACTGGTAATCTTCCAGTACACCTGATTTGTGCATAGTAGTTACCTACGTACCTGTGACTGCCCCACTCTCCTTAGCAACATCTTCTTCCGCAGGCCTGTCGCGGCGCGCGTGACTGCTCAACGACAGAGTCATAGCAAGCAGGGCGTCGCGAGGCACACGCGATTAACCACAGATGTAATGGCTAGCGTGGACGATATTTTCAAGGTAGAGAACAAGCAAGAATCATGAAACGAAACGATGGCTGCTAACACTCTCACTAGAGGGCTGGGACCCAGAACAAACGAAAACTCGATGCTGTGTGTGATCCAAGTATGCACTCAACAACCCATACGATTGGCCATAGAAGGTATCTGAGCTGACAAATTAACAGGTGAGGTATACAAATCGAGCCGACTGTCAATCGATGTCGATTCCAATCGCCACACACGCGTACATGAGCAGGAGGCTGAAATTCGTGATGGGCAAGATTTTGGGCCAGAGCTACCGCCCGATGACGAAGACGGCGAAGACGAGGAAGGTCGCTTCTTTGGGGGCGGAATAAGCAATCAAGAGTCACAGATTCTAGACTATGTCCAGGATTCAGACGTTGGCACTGCGCCAGATAATATCGACACCGGGTGGTTACGCAAGACTGTCCTTAGCTTCGAGAAGCATATCACAAAAAATGCTGAAATGAGGTCAAAATTTGAGGGTGAGCCCGATAAGTTTATTGGAAGCGAAGCAGACCTAGATGCCGACATCAAGGGACTCTCGGTTTTGGCTGAACACCCCGAACTCTATCACGACTTCGTCAAGCTGGGTTGCCCTGCCAGTCTGGTCGGCTTGCTGGCCCACGAGAATACCGATATTGCGATTGATGCCATCGAAATCATCGGCGAGCTCACAGATGAAGATGTGACCGCAAAAGATGAGCAATGGAGCGAATTAGTAGACGCCTTACTGGACGCTGATTTGCTTGACCTTCTTGCATCAAACTTTTCACGCCTCAATGAAGACGACGAATCTGATCGAGATGGTGTTTACTATGCGCTTGGAATACTGGAGAACTTCTGCTCCAGAAGCCCAGTAGCTTCTCGAATATGCAACGAGAAACGTCTAATACACTGGCTCACCCAGCGCATCCAGCGCAAGGAAGTAATCGTCGCACAAAACACGCAATATGCAGCCGAAGTCCTTGCTATCATCGCGCAAGCATCAGACAAAGGCAGAAATGCACTTGCTCAGGCTGATGCGGTAGATACACTGCTCCAACTGGTGGCGCAGTATCGAAGACGAGACCCCGAACAGGGCGGCGAGGAGGAAGAGTACATGGAAAACCTATTCGAAGCTTTGATATGTATCGTGGACTCGGATGCTGGAAAAAAGAATTTTTTGGAAGCCGAAGGTGTCGAACTCTGCCTCATCATACTGAAAGAAGGGAAGAAGGCAAAACATCCTGCATTACGTCTGCTCGACCACGCCGCGTCTGGCGTACTTGGTGTTGAGATTTGCACCAAGATTGTCGAGGCTGCAGGACTGAAGATCCTTTTCACTGCATTTATGAAGACACACGAACATCGCCTCATCGATCACCTTGTCAGCATCTTTGCGAGCATGCTGCGCCGCTTCCCTACAGAGTCTGCAGAGCGCATCCGCACTCTCGCCAAGTTCGTAGAAAAAGACTACGAGAAGACGTCCAGGTTGGTCAGGTTCTTTCACGAATACCAGGTCAGAGTGTCTGCTGCCATGCGCAAGGCTTCGATCGCGGTACCACGGGGCGCACATTCCGACGAGTACAACTACGAGATACTTGCTGTGAGACTTGAAAACGGACTCTTTACGTTGCAATCAATTGCTGTCACCCTAGCGTGGCTTGCAGTGGAGGATAATGGTGAAAAGCAGGTCATAAAGAAACTGCTAGAGAGCCGCGACGAGAATCTCGACTCATTGCGACTACTCATACAAGAGCAACGGGAAGGGATAGACACAAGCGATATGGACAATGAAGATCTGAGCGAAATGTTGGGTGCTTTGGTCGAATGTCTATGATAAATCTGAATTCTAGGAAGCCTATGTACAATCCCCCCATTGGATTGATGATTGATGGAATAAACTGATGTAGAATAAGGATGGCACGAATCCTAACATGAAGATGCCCTCAGCCCACTAAAGAAATCTTTCTTCCATCGCGACCCCGCCGCGGCCATGTGGCCTTCACGTAAACGGGTTGTGAACACTGTAATTCTAAACAGACGTAGGGCTTCTGGGTTTTACATCAAAGACAGCGGACAAGAGCTTCTTAACAACGTCATCCTGCTTTGACTTCCCAGCCTCAGTGATCTGCTTGATCTGTTTGTCGGCCTCTTTGTTTGCTTCATCTTCGGCTTGTTTGTTGCCCTTGCTATGCTTTGAGGTTGGGAACAAGTTAGCAACTGCTGTGCTGTGCGCGGTGAACAGTAGTAGATAACACACCTCGGCCTCAAACTTCTTATATTCATCCTCCTTTTTCGCCTTATAGTTGGTAATTTCTTTCTTGGCCTCGTCGCGGGCTTCCTTGACGCGCTTCGTGCGGACTATATTCCGAGTTAAATTTTCCTATCATGGTAAAGGCTGCGGTTAAATCATAGTATATGTATACTCTCGCACGCACATTCTCTCGCTAGATAACAAATAATTCCCTTCGTTAGTGAACTGTGAGCAACTAAGACGGCGAGCTGGTGCTCACACTTCTGCACGATCTTTGAAGCCTCGCGCTCAGCCTATAATTGCGTGAATTTCGTTAATGAATTCCACCCCTCCGATAGCCAAGTGTTTCAAATATAGTCCGGTCGCGTACATCGAGAAGCGTCTGGATACCTGCCGAGTTCTGGGCCGCCTGTGTCGAGTTAGTCGCCGCGGAGCAAGGCATGACAGGTCTCGGTCAATGAGAGCTTAGGGGTTACGGCTGCTTGCTAACCATTCTGAGATAATACCTAGATTTCTCGTAGGATACGATGAGCGATTTAGAATTGAGTTGACGCTTGAAGTAGCCGAACTAGATGGATGGATGCTGCGATGAGGTTGCAAAGAGACCATCCCACGACTGGGTGACGTTGGCTGTGGTAAGTGGATGCACCCGAGCTTCGGTGGGGCAAACTGGACCTTGGCTGGCATGCCTCCTAACCTAAACTACCTGCCATTGACAGAGAATCAAAACTTCTCCCATGCACAGAGTTCCACCAAGAACGCAATTGCCTACTCCCTCATACTGATTTCACCCAGGATCTGGGAAAGCGACGGTCAATATCAATCCAAAGCAAAAACGCACTTGGTAAATAGCCATGTCTCGAGCTTCGAAGTTGACCCTTTTGGGCACCTCGCTCTTTGCTGCCAGCACCATTGTATTTGTTCATTTTCAGCAGAAGTTCGAGAAACAGGTGCGGAAATCTTGAGCACTCAATGCCTTTGCTACTGCTGACAGTTTGGCATGGAAGGCTATGCACGAAGGTGTCGTTCGCGATATGGAGCAGCAGCGGATCAAGCGCGAACGTCAACTCGACTTTGATACACAGAAGGCACTGGAAGAAGAATACAAGCGTGAGCAAAACGTTCACAGCTCATTGGAGACACCAATACATGAGACCGACGTCGGGAACAAGCCATAACGCTGCCACATGACGAACAACACAAGATCTTTCTACATCTTCGATTTGTAAATTTAGGATGTATTGCGAAACCCGCCATAAATACTCATCCGCTCTCTATTTACTGCTTGAATATTGGAAGCGGCAACAAAATCCCCCCTTTTCTCTAAAATCTAGATATATTTTACTATGCATTCCAGCCCAAGCAGTATCGGCTGAGTATTGGTATCGTGCGTTACTCTCCAGGCCAAAGAAAGAGCCAGTAAAAAATCAAAGTAAATTGACTACGCCAATATCGAACCGTTCTTTACCTAATCGAGGCACCAGATCTGTCCGTAAACATTCGAGCCGCAATGTTCATAGATTGAAGTTCCTGAAACAAAAGCTTAGCAGCGTACGGGATGTGGATCTGGGCAATCTTGGTCTTGTTTTTGCAAGGTCTGCACTCGAAGGATTGCTTTGAGAGATTTCTATTGGTAGTGTCAGCAGTAAGATTCCCAAAACAGCAAAATTTCACTTACGCGATCGGTGTCATCAGGCCGCAGATCTCGCAAATATGCACTCTGAAGGCATCGGAGACTTCAAACAGGCGCTCCTTCAAGAAAGCTGCCGCGCCATGCGCGATCATGCAATCACGTTCCATTTCACCAAAGCGCAACCCACCATCTCTTGCACGGCCCTCCACTGGCTGTCTGGTCATGATCTGGACAGGGCCTCGCGCTCGGGCATGAATTTTGTCGTCCACCATGTGACGCAGACGCTGGTAGTATGTAGGTCCAAAAAAGACCTGAGCCCGCAGCTTTTTACCAGTGTGGCCGTTATACATGATTTCGAACCCGCGCGACTGATACCCGTGCTTGCGCAGGAGGTCTGAGACAGAATCGACGGTAACATCAGTAAAAGGAGTGGCATCGCCTTCCATACCTTCCAAAGTTGAAACTTTACTCAGAAGACATTCAATCAAATGAGCAATTGTCATTCGCGATGGAATAGCATGTGGATTGATGATAATATCAGGCGTGACCCCTTCCCTTGTAAAAGGCATGTCTTCCTGTCGATATGTGACACCAATAGTACCCTTTTGACCGTGCCGTGAGGCAAATTTATCTCCGATCTGGGGAATTTTGGTCGTACGAACTCGAACCTTGACATATTTAACATTGTCAGCGTTGACAGTCACGATAACTTGATCCACAATGCCGTTCTCGGTGCTGCGCAGAGGTGTTGAGATATCACGGCGCTGGTGCGCCGTTGTGCGTGTGCCCAGATCCTGTGTCTCTGGGTCGATTGGCGCAGTTTTACCGATAATAATGTCTTCTCCAGAGACACGAACTCCAGGGGCGACGATGCCGTCCTCATCGAGCTTGTCATAGGTTCCGTGTTTCATGCGTAAAGTACTTTGGTGGAACGGCTTTTCAAATATTTCCGTGTAATTCAGACCGACCTTCTTCTCCTGATCAGAGTAAGATCGAAAGAACAAGCTTCTGAATAGACCGCGATCGATGCTGCTTTGGTTCATGATGACCGAATCCTCCTGGTTGTAGCCAGAATAACACGCGATGGCGACGATGGCATTCTGACCTGCGGGTAGTTCTCGGAATTTCAAAAACTCCATAGATCTCGTCGTCGCCAAAGGCTTTTGGGGGTAGTACAGAATGTTTGCCATAGTATCCATACGACGGGAATAATTCGTCAAGAAAAAGCCCATGGCTTGTTTACCCATGGCAGATTGGTAGGTATTACGCGGGGACTAGTCCATTGTTAGCTCTGATTTTCTGCTGCCTGTCAGGCGAAGAACCTACCTGGTTGTGATCCGGGAAAGGAATAATACTAGCGCAAATGCCCAGGATCATGCTGGGGTGAATTTCACAGTGAGTATACATGTGGGTTGTCGGGTTTGTCTTCGTCTTCAGGCGCTTATTTAAATCCCCACCGTCTTGGTCGTCGTCGACAGATAATCCTGCCTTCTGAAGCCTATATAGCTCCAAATCCTCTGGTGTCATGCAAATCATTGCTGTCTCCTCTTCTTCGGCGTCTAGATACTCGATTGCGCCAGCTTTGATAAGGCCCTCCCAACCCATTTTTAATTCGGCGTCGTCAGGTGGATCTGCTTGCTCTTGTGCAAGTTTATTGACTAAATCCTTCGTGAGACCAAGCTGGCCCTTTTCAAGTCCAGTCTCCGGGTCGTTCTTCTGCTGTACTGTAAAAACGGGCCGCATGACTCGACCAGCATCGGAGAAGATCTTGAACTCTTGGTCACGAATTTCCCTGATGAGCGAAACTTCATACTGCAGATAAGACTTGCGGCGGGTGTCAAAAACCTGGTCGACCAGATGCTTAGGATCTTGGTGAACTCCGACCCAAGTGCCATTGACAAAGATCTTGGTGGCATGCGGATATCTGAGTGGTTCGTATTCCTCAATGACTTCCATACCTCGATTGATCATAAAGTCAATAAGTGGTTCGGCCGGTGAACCGACACTAACGTAGCACATGAGGGACAGATTTTTTACCAGGCCACAAGCCTGTCCCTCGGGGGTCTCAGCGGGACATACAAGCCCCCAATGGGTATTGTGAAGCTGGCGAGGCTTCGCTAGTTTGCCATCTCTGCCAATAGGAGTATTGGTACGTCGAAGATGAGATAGTGTTGAAGCAAAGGTATATCGGTTCAACACCTGAGACACGCCAGCAGTCGAACTCATGGCTTTCTTCTGGTCGCCCCAGTTACCTGTGGCAAGAGAGTACTTGAGGCCATTCGAGAGCGTCCCGGGTTTGATACCAACAGCTAAATTGAAGTGGCGGTTGCCCTCAACACAACGTCGAAGGTAGTTGGCAAGCTCCGAGTGCATTCGACGCATGATACCACGGAAGAGTTTGGCTAAGAGTGGACCTGCTAGGTCAAGACGCTTCTTACCAAAATGATCTCTATCGTCAGGCTCCCGACGTCCAAGGGCGCACTGGAGTAGTTTGTGGACCATATAACCAATGAAGAACGCTTTGCGGGTCTCACTCCCAGCTTCCTGGGAGATATGAGGCAATGTTTCTTTTTGGAGAATATCGCGAGCAACACGGATACGTTTGTCACGCCCAAGACCTGCTTGGTCTCGATTTCCACGTTTGCCAATGAAATCAAGGGCAACTTCACGGTCTTGTACGCAGAAAGCCTCCTCAATGCATGGTCGAAGCATTTCTAACATCTGGGAGTCTTTCCGGTCGTAACAAATGTGATTGAGAATATCCTCATCGGAGACAACGCCAAGTGCTCTGAAGACAATAGCAACTGGAAGGTCTGATTTAACAAACGGCAGTGTGGTATGGATCGTTTGGCCAAAGCCACCACGGGCAGATTCTCCTTTTCCGTAGAGCTTAAGCATCATGCTAGAGATGAGGCGGGAACCCTTCTCCAGAGCGCTTCGTATCTCAGCGGTGTAGGTGTACGGGCTTGGTTGTGCTTTTTTGAAAACTTGGACGATATTGGCGGCCGAACGCTCCTGTGCAATCAGGACCTTTTCACTTCCGTTGATGACAAAGTAGCCGCCTTGGTCGTATGGGCACTCGTTGACAAGGAACAAATTTTCGTCGTGCTCTCGGCTTAGATGACAAACTTTAGATTTGACCATGACTGGCATTTTTCCAACAAAAACCATATCCTTCCAAGCATCGGGTTTATTGGCGTTTTCGGGCTCCGGTGCATCCTCCGATTCCCAGGCTAGTCGCGTGGGCAGCTCGCCCGTTTTGGCATACTCTGTCTGCTGAGCATCATCAAGCTCGTGCAAAGGGATCTCTGTTTCCACAGCAGCTTGGACCTTTTTGGTAATCTTGATGTAAACAGGCGCGGCATAGGTGAGGTTTCGATCACGGCACTCGTAAGGCAGGAGCGAAGTCACGGTTCCGTCGGTCTCGCTTATTGAAGGCCTTGAAACCATGATACTTCCAAACTCAATCTCGTATCGGCGTACGCTGATCTTTCGATCGTCGCTGGAGGGTGGATTGGGCTGGTCGAGAGAGATTTTCGAGTACTCGCTGACGAGGTCTTGAATGGTCGACTGGGTGAATTCATCAAACGAAGCCGTCTGTTGAGATACGAGGCCTTTCGATTCGAAGAAAGAAGAGATGACGGTCCAGCAATCTTCAGGCGTGATGCCTGAATCTTCGTCCTCGTAATTTTCATAGTCGTAATCATCCTCGTAATCTGCCATGATGGGCGTGGCAATGTCGTGACAACTACACGGCTCTTTTATGGGCCGCTATCGAAGGGAATTCAAGGAGACGATTGGCGACAAATTGCTCTCGATTTTCGGGCTGAGGTTGGGAGACCTTGCAGGAGCTTTTGACAGGGCCGTCGATCGGTCAGTTTGGACCATACGCCTGCCGGTCTACCGTGCATCTGGCGTAGTGGCTGGATGGTGCTATGTATTCGACTGTATAAGCCTGAGCTTACACGGTCGTCGAGGAGAAAGGCTAGATGGTTGTCGGTTTAATGAGAATAGGAAGTTGATTGAAGGATCACGGCTTGGCTTTTGCCTCTGCGCGCGACGTGAAGCGATGTTGCGCGCTAGTCCTAAAATAGCGTTTTGCTGCCCTGACTAATCCGGTTCCACCTCTAGTTAAGAAGAAAACACCAAAACACTGTACAAAGAGAGGCAAAGGAGCAGCCCTAGATACTCACATAACTTGCGGCTATTAGATTACTTATTCCTACCTATTATACCATGGTCTCTTCAGCTACTGGAGTGAGCCGTTCACATTTAGACTGCCGTTTTTTTGCAAACTTCAATCATCTGCCTCTGCATATGTTGAATCTCGGGGATAACGGCGCACTGCCATACATCTTTTCGTGATAATTCGATCTGTGTACTGCAGAAACTGTTTTAATTCTCGATCTCTCTATTCTCGTTAGTCTTCTCTACTCTCGTCAGTCTTTCTATTCTCATTAATCTCTCTATTCTCGTCAGTCTCCTTATTCCCGTTAGTCTCTCTTCGCAAGCTTTCTCGACAGCTCAGCATATTAATGTATATGTTCTCTTCAAACACGTATCTTCTGTCTTAGAACTGGCAAATGCCCCCCACTTCATCTTCCATTGTCCATGTCTGTGCAAGACCACGGATAGATATCTCATCCGCCCTCATCGCCGTCACTTCATCTTGCCTGGCTGCAAATATATCACTTTGGCCAGCTATTTTCACTTGACGCTTCATAAACCGCCTTGTCCACTCTGCTATCGCCGGAGCCGCTGTCTCATCTCTAGCCTGCTTCAGGAAGGGAATCAGGGCAGTTCCACCAGTACCCTTCTGCAGCTTGCCGTCTCCTCTTCGGGATGCAATGGCGATGTTGTTTCGGTCTCGTACGGCTTCAGGGCTGCGGCTTCGCGCCCGAACCTCACGCGACGGGTTAATAATGTATCTTGCGACAATAGCAATGTGTTTGTCACGGAATGCACTGAGCATGGCAAGGCATGCATCATATGCTAGGCAGAGTTTTTCATCATCCGTATTACTTTCAACGTATGGGCGAATATTGGCCACATTCTCGCAGTCATTTAGAAAGTCTGCGTGGCGTGCGGGCATATAGCGTCGCATGTCTTGAATGAAGTTGTTCCGTCTCGGCGTAACCTCGATAGAAGGGACTGAGTGCCCTGTAGGATGGTGCGTGATGCCAAGCAGAATATCAAAAAATTGAATGAGGCTGCTCTGTGCATTGCTGCCTCCAGAGTATTGTCGATACTCCTCGGCGCCAGAGCCGTCTTCGTATATAACCCCGTAAGGTAAACCCGCTTCGCCCATATTCTTGCTCCCCGCGAGATAGGGACGAATTCGATTATAAAACACGGTCGGGTCGCAATTCTCGTGCATGCGCTGTAAAAGACTTGTGAGATCCGTTAACCGCTCAGCAAACGCACATAAGCAGCTGATGACAAGGGCCCTGTTTTCCAGCCTGACTGCCTCCATAGCAGTGAGCCCTAGGTCCAGCATGGGCGCGCCACGGGCTTCGATTGCCACCGATACCAAGTAAAACCATGATTCGTCTATAGAGCCCGTGAATGTGTTGAGGCTTGCCAAATTCTCCATATTGTCAATATCCTCATTCATGAATAGCGGTTTGAAGTTCCACAGACAGACAGCAGCATATGTTGCGACAGGGAGGATTTCAAGCCGATGAGATATTGCAAGAAGAGGGGTGGAAATTTGAACTGGAATGCGATCGGCCGGCGAGTCGCCGGCCCAAACATAGCCATGCGTCATGAAACAAAGAATTGAGTATGCGCGTCGCCATTCCGCATCGTGCTCCAGGCCAATAGTATCGAGCACGGGTAGCCGATCAATGATACCACGAAGCCGGCGGCTGAGAATTAAAGCCGGTAGGTTTGCAGCGATGGCCTCCCATTTGTTGTAGTATGGATCAGGAAGTCGCGCCAACGGCAGCTCGTTTGGCAGGAATCCATGAGCAGTTGAGAGACCATAGTCGCCGAGCCTTGGAATCGGTAGTAGCATTTCGGCGCTTCGTTACTAACAAAGTCCTGACAACTCACAACCAAGACACTGTTGTTCTGGTGTCGAGGTGTTTTGGGGCATTACTAATTGGGAGCGCTCGGAATGATAAGTTGGTTGCCCAGCTAACATAAAACGCGGGTGTATGTCTTTCTGGCGTTGCTTTCGAGCGAGAAGACCAGCGCAATATCTCAAATTCGTAGTGACTAGCGGTTCAGGGAGAATGCGTCGGCAAAATATAAGATGTAAGGGAGATCAGGGTATCGTGTGAGCGAAAAATGTAGAAATACCCGGCGCCCCGGTTTTATTAACTTGTTTTATAGCCTCGACTCACTAACTACCTTAGCGATTCGCAACCACTAACTTAGTTAACAGTATGAATGAATGATAAATGCCGAGAGGGCCGACCCCGTTATCCCCCGCTCTGCCGTGCTACAGCCTCCATACCGCTTTATTATCTTCTAGGTGAGACTACCTACCTCCTATGTATGTAACCACCCTTTTTACGCTCCGACAGTATATTACCTACCCTATACTTGCGGCCCTTGCCTTTCTACTGACGATCGGCTCAACCAAGCCCAAAGTTTACGGGGGTTAGTTAGCACGGTAATAGACAAGCATCCCATGACCGAGACTATCCCGTCGGTACGGCAAAGCCAACAACAAACGCTGGAGAATCGCATTAAAGTCATCGGAAAATTACCCGACCGCCCGCGTAGTTCCGTGCCAAATCTCGCGTCTCTTTGCTTACCGCGTACAGTGCATCTCGCAATTGCAAGCAAGCGCAGTAATTAGTCGGAGTTCACCCACCCGAAGGTTGTTGTTCTCGCTTGTCAGACGAATAATACACCCGCCGAGAGCTACAGATACACTGAACGACGAGAGCCGGAAGCGACGCCATAAGCCAGCAGCAGACAAACCTAAACCCCGACAACACCCACATCCAAGCTGTCAACTCACAATGGACCGCCACAGATAGAAATGTTGTTTTCATGCATGTTCGAATCTTGTTGTGGGCGACGGCCCTGAAACGCCCTCGGATGGCGTCGTGTGTGCGACATGAGAGCTGTGGGGATTTGGCGCTGTGAATATCGTGCCAAATTGAAGGTCACACCCGTAGACTTAGACTGCAAAGTACGATACAGTTGATTTGGCGACGTGATCGGACAAAGCTGCACCGGCGACACCGGCAGAAGTAGGCGATATCGGATGTTATTTCGACACCACGGGAGGGACGTGACGAGGAACAGAAGGTTCAACCCTCCCTCTATCCAGCTCGACAGTCGGCGGCTTCGGTCTATCCGCCCATCGACTTACCAGGAAGTCGAATGGTGAAGCCAGCTCGCCGGCACTGCAGATATTTAACTGCACTGCTATGAAATGCCGCTCCGAGGCAAAATACCTGCATTTCCCTGAAACCGAACCCAAGCTGCGAGCTGCGACCATGATTCTGATCATACCCTTAACACGAGACCCCGATTCTGCAAGTGCCAACATGCCCGGCACTGTCGCACAGGATATTTGTGCAGTTGGGTCAAAGACTTCTTAAGTTATAGCAGACTGACACTACCTGCCACTCGACGGAGCTCGCCTTCAAATTGATAGCACCCGAACCGGGCGGGGTAGGTTTCACTTGTTCTAGTTGAAATACATAAAATATTGACACTCGTAATGAAACGGGGTTCCCATAGTCGCGAAAGGCTACGCAACTGAAGGCTACTCGCCCAGCAACAACAAGGGAAGATGGCCAAGCTCAGTCTAGACCGGCAACTTGCATAATGCCGTATCCCAACGTCACCACCACAACAAGTGTGAGAATGCTGCTGGGAATACCGCGGCTAATGAAGTGCTTGACTTGGAGATAGCGTTGACCCGTAGCATCCTCCTTCATTATAGCGGCTGTAAAGCAGGTTAAGATTCACGTTCGGTCTTGTTCTGAGTTGCAGGAGGGACTTACTCATATTGGGGAAACCACTGGTTGGCAGACCCATGGCAGCACTACACATGAGCACGCCGCCCATGACTAATAGGTTGGGATGAGGTTGCTTCATGGCGGCACCGACATCATAGACGAGTGGGAGGAAGATCAGTGCCGCAACTGTATGGCTGATGAATGTCGCAATAACCAGAATCAACGAGGAAAAGACGACGAGCATGCCATAGACACCCATGCCTTGAACCTCGTTGGATACAACTTCAGCTAGTGTGTGGAGGAGACCAGAGGAGCGGACGGCTTTTCCCAGAGACAGGCCACCAGCGGCGAGGATGATGATAGTCCAAGGAAAGTTGTTGAAGTCTTCTTTGGTGAGAATACCCATGCCAAAGAAAGTTACAATCGGAATGATAGCGATGACACCCATGTCTCCGAAGACGTCCTCCATCTGATGACTTGCGCACCAAAGAGCAATGGTTATCAGTGTCACAACGGTTACAAACCACTGCAAAGCGGTGAACTTCTCTTTAAGTGGCCGTACAGGCTGAATAGATGTTCCTTGGCTGGTTTTGAAAGTGATCAGGAGCAGCACCCAAATGATGACAATCGAGACCGTGCCGACGGGAATAACGATGAAAAGCCACTGAAGCCATGTCGGTGCTGGTTGCATGATACCCATGGCAACAACGTTTTGCGGTGACGCAATCGGTGACAGCATGCCGCCAATATTGGACGCCAACGCAATGCCCATGATAACGGCCTTTGACATTGGCGAATCAGAGGGTAGAGTGCGAAGCATAGGGTCAATGAGTGAATAACAGAGGACGGGTGCAGCGACATTGCTGATGAGCATCGATGCAAATGCCGCAACAAGCATATTGGCAATCAACACGACGCGGGGGTTGGTACCGGCCTTGCTCAGAACCAGTGTTGCTAGCTTCTTATCAATAGTGCATTTAGAAAGGGCGGCCGCAACAGTGAAGCCGCCGAGTAGGAGCATGATGACTGGGCTCCACATCGATGCGAATATGGCCGCCGTAGCATCTCTTGCGTTTAGACGACGGTGGTGGTCGTCGCCCTGCTCATCACGAACGACCCGTAGAATAACGGAGAGGAAGGGTATCAAAAGTGCAGTAGCAAATAGGGGAAGTGTCTCCGTTGCCCACAGGAGGCTCACGAAGACTAGCATAGCGAGGCAGTTTTGCTGCTCAGGGTGTTTCAGGATGGGAACGAAGAGTAATGCAAAGAATGCTGCGGTGGAGAGCAAGAGAGTGAGCATAGAAGAATCGGCCACCCAAACAGGTAGCCTAAGTCGACCGAAGGGTGTGGCAATGGTGGTCATTGGCATGGACTTGTCGTCATCTCCTTGTAGTCGTTTAGATTGGTTTGAGTCTGGCCCAAGAAGCAACGAGCCGAGTCGAGCAGCCTCCCCTCTGCGCTCAATACCAATGAGGTCACGCCAGACAGTGTTGCGCTCCCAAACGACATGTTCGCGAAGATGTGAGCGTAGCTCCTTCTTCGCCAAAACATCATCACCGCCGGTGACAACGGTAGAGTATGCCGATTCCATCTCTGCAATGTAGTCTTCAATGTGCCTCTTGGAATCCTCACTGAAAGGATATGCCGTGTCCACGTGAGTTTTGATGTATACACTGCGGAGCTCTTTATCCATGATTTTGTCAAACTTCTTGAGTACTTTGCCGAAACCGGTGCGGTTGAGTTGCACGTACGACTTGAGCTCACAGAGAGAGACATAGAGACCAATGATGCGCTTCTTGAGCATGATGGCCGACGGGAAAAGCGCCGAGGCGAAGACGGTACTCACCTCGCCGTATTCGTCAAATGTGGTGCTGTGTCGGCGTGTGGATGGTGCGCGACCAAGATCGGAGGAGGGTCCAGACTTCAGAGGGGGTGGCGCAAAATTGGGTGCTGTGCTGCGACGGCCTTGCCCTTTGGCATGGGTAAGTGCAGCGCTTTCATCCTCCTCTTCGCTGCCCGATTCATCGCCGGCATCATCGTCAGATGTTTGATCGGTGACGCTCGCGGTGCGGCCATTCTGGCCGCTGCGACCGGGGCGGTTTGTGTCATTGGATCTGCGACGGAAGGTTGTGGATGATTCTAGCGCTGGTTGATCGGCAACGTCGCGCAGTAGTTGGGTGATGTCATCGTGAAGTTCACCTTCCTTGGCGACATAGAATGAACAAATCTTCTCTAGTTCTATGCCAAGAGCTTTGGAAAAGACGTCCTCAGGTTGGTCGGTCGAGATGAGCGGTCGCGATTCGTGGTCACCAGAACGTGCCTGGGCAGCATTCTTTTCGAGGTTGTAGATGCTATGGAAATTGGTTAGTGTTAATGACAGTGAAGATGGAAAGATCAGACGAGATTTACAGCTTCTTGAGGTTGCTGTAGGCAATATAGTGGCTAGACCAGTCCGGGACGGCATTGAATTGGATGCTGTGGGAGAACTTCATCTCATCTCGAGCCTCAAGCCAGAGGCGCTTTGCTTCGCGATGTTGATGGCGATCCTGCTCTTGAGGAGCTTGGGGAGACCTGTTGGGATATTCGAGAAGCTCAATAGTGTCGGAGACGGGTGTAGACGTGGATAGAGTCCCTCCTCGGTCGCTGCTGCTGGGGGGGCTGTGAGAGCTTTGTCCGGATACGGGGCTGAAGGGTGACGGTGACTGGCCGGCCGCGACGGTGCGAGAGACGGAGGAGGGACACTCTGGAGAAGACTGGCCCTGAATGGTTGCTGTTGAGTTTGGAAGGGGAGAAAAAGCTTCACGACATTGAGGTCCGGAATACTACTGGCAAAGAGAGTTTAGTGGCACTCATTCTGGCCAGAATTCTTAGGTTCGCGAGCGGTTGGCAGAATATTGCTTTCCTACTAACTATGTAGGTACCACGTGTAATGGAAGAACGGGGTGCAGGCTGCGGGGCAGGCACATGGCCGGCCAGTAAGCAGCGCGACATCTTGGGGGCTGAGGGGTTATGGCAGGTAAATCTATCGACCTCTCCAAATTGACTACCTAGGTAGTTAGTACGAATATGTGTCACCTCGCTTCTGGCTACTGTAGCCGGGTATCAAGTTTCCCTGAGATAATGCCTCAATCTAAGGGCTGAATTTTAACACACATATTCTGCGGAATTGTACAGAATTCTACCTAATTGAGTGTTATGTGGATAGCTGACCCATAAAAATTGATATAGCTAATACTATTAATAAATGCAAGACTGTGATTAGCTGAGTCGCTACTCCGTATTCTATCAAGCAACAGTTGCAATTTTGCAGAGGTATGTACCCACGTACTTACAATAACTAGGTAACTACCTAACGAACGTAACGTACCTCATACTGCGGATTACCACCCTTGTGTACCTGTTAACTAGGTAGTTACGTGTCCAAAATCATAGCCAAGCCTGAAGTGCTAATAAAAACAGGTTTGTTGTCCGATCGACATCAGCGCGAGTAACGACAAGCCTACCTTCACCGATCATATGTAGCATAGTATTTTTTTTGAACTAACCACAGCTAGATGGCAAACCATCACTGCGCCAGCCCCGTGACAAAGATCCCTTCACACATAATGGTTAAGATGTCACCCAAACTCCATATAGGCACCTCATCTTGTTATCCAAACTTGAAAGAAAACTTTGGCATTTACTGGAATTAAGTTAGGCCTAAACGGCGGCGGGTCTACGTTGGTAGCATTTGCGTCAACGCATTAACCCTGTATGATTCGCTTCTCTCCATCAGCTCATCGTGGCGACCCTTTTCCACGACTTGGCCACCTTCAATGACAAAAATAACGTCGGCCTTACGCACTGTGTGCAGTCTATGCGTGATAGCAATCACTGTGCTGCCTTTGGCCGCCCTCTCCAAACCCTCCTGTAGCGCGCGCTCGCTCTCCGCATCGAGAGCGCTAGTGCTCTCATCTAAGAGCAAAAGTTTAGGTTTGCGGACCAAGGCACGAGCAATCGCTAGCCGCTGACGCTGACCACCAGAGAGGCGCGATCCGTTGGGACCACACTCAGTGTCATAGCCGTCAGGCAACGCCGCAATGGTGTCATGGATATTGGCAAGGCGGCATGCTTCTTCAATCTCGGTGTCGGTTGGCTTGCTGCCAGGGCGCGCACCCACGCTGACATTGAATTTGATAGTGCCCTCAAATAAAGCGCAGTCCTGAGGTACAACGGCAATGTCGTCACGGAACTCGGTGCCTTCCCTGGCACAGATATCAACTCCATCAATTTCGACCACACCGGACGAAGGACGGTACATGCGCTGAACGAGTGACATGATGGTGGACTTGCCGGCGCCTGAGGGCCCGACGAGACCACAAAACTGACCTGCATTGATAGTGAACGTCATACCCTTCAAGATCTGAATTTTAGTTCTAGACGGATACGCAAAGGCCACATCTTTAAAGGTGATGGTGGAGCCCTGGTTTGGACCTGACGGCTTGCTCGGCGGGTGTGCATCAGCCTCGACGTCCGGTACCCCCTTCTCACCGGCAAGCGAGCTTGCCGAATCGAGGTCAACCAGGCTCAAGATACGAGACGCAGCAGCACGTGCCCGCGAGATCTCAGGCGCCAGACTGAACATCTGACCCCAGAGTTGTGCGCTAACAAGCATCGCCATCAAAATAATGAGGAATTGTGTCTGGGTATTTTCACCTTTGATAATACGCGTGGAACCCCACCAGTAGGCAAACGCATAAATCAGATTGCAAGTGCTGTTCGCCATAGCGAGCCAAAAATTGGTCCAGAGACTAAACATTGTGATTTCCTTTTGCGGCCCGTGCAAAGCTCGTCGGTATGTTCCGAGAATCTCGTCCTCAATGGAAAGAGCCGATACTGTCTTGAAGGAGTTGATGGCCTCGACAGTGATACCGATGGCCGAGGAAAATGCACTGGCATGCTTACGCTCAAATTGAGACAGTGAGCGCACCTGCATGACACCGGAGCCAAGTAGTAGAGGCACGGTCACGAGGCACACGATGGCAATCTTCCAAGCAATAATGTGCGACATGATAATAGCGACTAGAAAGTTAACTATGATGGAGAACATAGTACCGATGATGGAGCCACTGAAGCCGCCAACAGCAGCGGTGTCAGCCGTGATGACGGATAGCAGAGATGCCGGTGTGCGGCCACTGGCCTGGTGCCAGTCCATATCCTTTTGATAGAGAGAGCGGAATGTGAGCACTCGAATGCGATAGAGAAGTTTCTCAGCAACGTAGCCAAAGCCAGACCAACTGGTTGAATTGGCGAGCAGCTCAACAACCGCAAGCATGAAGAAGAGACCACCAAAGAATCGGCCCGCCCACCTGATGTGATCAGTGCTATTGCAGGGACTGACGTTGCCGATGGTGTTTCCGAAGATGAGACCGGAAGCCGAAAAGGTGAGACCGACGATTGTTCCGGCAAAGATGGCAATGATGAGCCAGAATAGGTTAGGTCGGATGAGCTTGAACATGCTGCAAATGACTATGCCGGTCGATTTGTTGGCATCCAGGTCGATTTGAGCAACATTGGCGTTGTTATCGACTTGTGTAGTTGGAAGCTTTGTCCTGGAAGTGGGATTATTGGCCTTGACGGGCTCACCCTCCGTCGTAATGGAGTCGTGGCCCGATGTGTCAATTTCAATATCACCACGGGCGGTGCTCGCAAGCGAGGCACTGTCGTCATGCTTCTCCGCTTCAATGTTCTGGAGGCGGACCATGGTGGCGTAGCTTCCGTTGAGAGCCATCAGCTCACTGTGCGTACCCTGTTCAAGAATGACTCCATTTCCCATGACAATGATGTTATCGGCATTCTTGATGGTAGATAACCGATGTGCAATGGCAATTACGGTGCGATCCTTGGCAATGGATTCGATAGCCGCTTGGATGCGTCGCTCACTAGCAGAATCCAGCGCTGAGGTAGCTTCATCAAGAATCAAGATTCTGGGATCGCGTATGAGTGCACGAGCTAGAGCAATTCGCTGTCTCTGTCCACCACTGACAAGTTTGCCATTGAGGCCAACATCAGTGCCGTAGCCCCGTTCAAGTGTTTCGATGAAGGAAGTGGCATCGGCGAGATTGGCTGCTTCGCGAACCATACCAACAAGCTCAACCACCTCAGCGCCGAATTCTTGCGCCGCCATGTCCATGTCAGTCTTTCCTTGGATATTCGCGGCGAGCTGTGCTAAAATAGGACTGTCGATGATGGCGTGGAACTTTCTGTGGTGTTCCCAAGGTGAATTGAGTACGCCGAGCGCTATGTTTTCAAGAATAGAGCGACTAAGGAGCGAAGGCTCTTGCTGTACAAGACTAATCCAGCTCCGCAGGCCTCTAACATTGAGGTCCCGGAGGTTGCGGCCGTCGAGCGTCACAACACCCTCTGTAGGATCATACAAGCGTGTAGTCAGGCCAGCAACAGTAGATTTACCGCTGCCAGAGAGACCTACCAGTGCCGTGTACTTGCCAGGAGGGCACTCGAACGAAACATTCCTGAGGACGGGCCGGTCAGGACGGGATACATAGGTAAAAGTGACACCATCAAACTTGACGCCGCCAGCAGTATCGGTAGGGAGTTTTTCGCCCATGTCAGAACCCGAGTCAATGGTAACAGGAGCTTCGATATCTTGGCGAACCTTGCGGAATGCCGCAGCGGCGGCACCAAGCATTGGAAGATAAGGGGCGATAGATCCGAGAATGATACAGGCATCCACAAGCAAAAAGATGACCACGTAGATATCTCCAACACTAGTGCCGTGTTTGGATCTGACGGCATCCGCAATCTGGCGACTACCTTGCCAAAATGCAAGCGCATTAGCGGAGTAAGCAATGAGATAGAGCGTACCGGCCTGCAACGCAGCCACGAAAGCCTTGTTGATGCCTTCTCTGCGAGCAATGTCCATGGCAGCGGCAAACTTGGCCTCAAGACGAGGGCCGGCGTTGAAGGCCTGTACGACGGCAATGTGAGATAGAGTCTCTTGCGCAACAGAGGAGGCAGATGCAATGGCATTTGACATGGCAATGGTAAATTTTTGCGTGAAGTGACTGCCGACCACAGATAGCAGCAGGAAGGCTGGGATGAGAGAGACGAGCATGCCGGCGAGCTTTGCATCTTTGGCAAATCCAACGACGTAAGCCGTAATAAAAAACGACGTGCAGGCAATGCAGATGCCGACCTTTTCCGACGTGCCAGACTGGATGGTCTGCATGTCCGCATTGAGTCGAGACGACAACTCGCCGGACTGGCGCTTGTCGTAGAAAGTGGCATCCTGCCGTAGGAGGCTGCGGAAGTAGGCGTCACGGATGCGAGCTTCGAGACGACGAGAGAAGATGGCCCAACATACGAGGTAGGCGTAAATGAGAGCGAAGCTGGCTATGCCAATGTAGAGGAGCTTGAGAACTTTTTCGTTGACAGAGTGCTGAAGTTCATCGGGGGATGCTTTCAGGATGTCGGGGCGGTCTTTGGCATCACATGTACCTTGGTTGAGATCGTCGACGAGCTGACCGAAGAAAATTCCCATGAGGGGGATTGGAACACCAGCGGCAGCGGATAAGAAGAGACCGCCGGCAAGGAGGAGATAGTCTTTCCATGTCGGGCTTGCGTAGACCAGAAGTTGAAAATATGTGAAGAACTGTATGTAAATGTTAGCAAACGAACGCCCTTCTTTTACCTGAAAGTCCAGGAGTGACAGTGCATACATCTTCTTTTCTCGTTGGTATCGGCTCACTACATGCCGTGGTGGCTTGCTCGTCTTGGCTAGCTTTGGAATGGGAAGGCTCAGTTGGATTCGCAGACGAGCTATTGAGTGTTGGCAGCGGTATAGAAACTATCTTATCGGTAGCTGGTGCGCGGTCGTAGTCTTGGGCCGGCGCGATGAGGTTGTTGTCTCCAGAGTTTTGGCCTTGCCTGCGTTGGGGGTCTGCCGTGTGCAATGAGAGATCCGTCGGGGTGGTGTTTCTGGGGTCGGCAGCCATGACTGAGCCGGTTTGATCAAAATTCGAACAAGTCAAATGCAGAAAGAACGTGCAGTCATGATTTGAAGGCTGTTGAAACGATGTTCTTTGGGAGGAAGATGAACAAGGTCAATCCTGAATGTGACGCTGATGGAGCTTGTACCGCAATCGATCAACACGGAAATGACAGTTGGTACCGACTCGTCTCAAACTTCCACAAATGTCCAGCCTACCGAATGAAAGGTGACAATGCTAGGACAGGAGTTCTGTCTGATCCACCGGGTGTGAGCAGATATCGGTACGTCGTTGCCAAAGATTTGAGAGAAACTGGAGCCGAGAGAAATTGACAAGACGACATAATGGTAACTAGTTAGTACTGTGCACTTCCCGACCAGTTGGCTGTGGGCTTTGAATGAGAGACAGTGGCCGGGCCTGGATCCTCAGGAGAAGTACTTCGGTTGCTTGAGTAAGTACCTGCATGTCAAGTCCCCCCCCCTGAGCACGCACCCCTCACATGTCTCCCTTCTCTCGAGGTGCAGGGATTTTCGCTGATGCCAGCTCAACGGAGGGGTTGGAGTGACCGTGAGAAAGTACCAGTACATTTGAGCGGGGGCAGCAAGCGAAAGATGGACATGAAAAACATGAATGAAAGCACAGGGTGTGTGCGTGGGTGGAGATGATGGACGGAGAAGCAGCGAGGTGGTGGTGGTGGGGGGGGGGGGGGGTGCGCGGCTGTTGACTGATTGACAAGGCAACTCCAGGCTCCACAAGATTTATGAACACATGTGAATGAACACAATCACACTCAACGGCTAATACTTCTCGTTTATTGACAACTAGTCAGGTGTCGGAGGGGGGTCAAGCATCTACTAGCTCGATGTGCAAGGTATCGCGGTAAGTACGGATTATGCGATCAATCAATCATGCGTGTACAATGCACATACAGTAGTACCGTTCTGTGGGGCATCGAGGATCAGATAATTCTGACAGTGACGACACGCGGTTCCGGGCTTGGTGCTAAAATTCCGCCCTTGTGCAACATAAAATGGCTCATTTCTCATCAAACGCTGAATGATCACCAGATAGTTAGTCCTCTTGATTGCTTCTGGAAAGTACGCTCTGGCCCTCATGCTTGACAGAAACCGCCGTCACAGTATCCGTATGTCCGGCTGATACAATTTGACTGGGCTGTTGTTTTCTTCCCCATGAGTGTTGGGGCACCCGTTTTATCTGATCCTCGTTTCTCTCTGGCGGCGGGTCGGCCGTCTCGGTCACGATAACGGCGACACCTTTTTTTCTCGTGCTAATAAAAGCAAACAAATGCCCCGGATAACGAGACACTGATCGGAATTACCTACATGGTACGCTCCTTCATATCGATGTTGCCCATGCTATTCCGAGCCTTCGGTCTCCCGACAGAATTTAATCCGAGGCCGGCGCCAACCAACACGGATCAGATAAGGCGCGGCCCCCGTAAACGCCATCGCGAGGGGTGCGCCGCATAGTGTCAAACAACATCCTCTCCGAGGGGTACACCCAGTTTCCGGAGACAGCGGCTTGATCCCACCGAAGCGAATGTATTTTTCCTTCCCCGCCGACATGCGATCCATGCATTCAATTCGCTGAGCGGCACTCTTGCAACACGCTCGCCCCTTTCAACCTTCCAACTAGCACGTACGTACACACTGTAATGATGTTGCATCCCACACGGTAGGCATTTTTGTTGAGACTTGAATCTTTCGTTTTCCCTCATGGCTTTCCCCCGCGCTACCCGTACATTCCACAGTCTCGCCACCAGTTTCAGTTTCTTCCTGTTGACTGCAAGAACCATCACTATCTCTGCTAGAACATATCCTGCATCAGTTCTGTATCCTCGCTACACCAACTTATTCTCTTCTTCCACCATCTTCCCCACCAAACGCCAGACACTCTCCACTCCACACCGTAGCCAGCCGGCTAATCCTTTCGTTTCCCCTTGGGCCTTCCAATACCGTTTCTTCGCATCCTCTCATCACACAGCAGCTCTATTACCGATACATTCGGAAATAATGTCACCGCTCTCGCAGAATTCTGCGCCAGTGCGCGTCTTTATTGCTGGCGGTAGTTATGCCGGCCTCTCTACTGCTCTGAACCTGCTGGACCTGGCTTCTGGTACCAACCCTCGCATGTCTGGCGAAGCCTACACCCATGTGCCGGACTTTGAGAAAATAGACGTTGAAATAACCATCGCCGATGAGCGAGACGGGTTCTGTGAGTCCTTAGCAAAAGTCACATTTTCTCAAGTCCAAAGCCTAATACGATTAGATCATCTTATTGGCTCCCCGCTTGCGCTCGCCGACTCCGAGTATACCAAAAAGGCCTGGGTCAAGTTCCAGGATATTCCCAGTCTTCAGCAGCCCACCATCAAAGTCGTCATCGGATCCGTCACTACTGTCGACTGCGCCTCCAAGACTGTCACGACTCTCGATACCGTCACGAAGATCGCGACAGAGCACACCTACGATTTCTTTGTCGCGGCATCCGGTCTCCGCCGTGTGTGGCCGGTAGTCCCGCAATCACTATCCCGCAAGCAGTACCTGGTCGAGGCTGCCGAGCATATACACGCTGTGAGCAATGCACAACATGGCGTTGTGGTTATCGGTGGCGGCGCTGTCGGTATTGAGATGGCCGCCGAGCTCAAGGTCGTTCATCCTCGGATCAATGTTACACTCGCGCATTCGCGCGATAAGCTCCTTTCATCTGAGGCGCTCTCCGATGAGTGCAAGGATACCGCGCTCGATCTGCTGCGTGAGAGCGGTGTCACTGTACTCATGAATCACCGCCTCAGCAAGTCCACCCGCGTGGAGACAACCGACGGTAGCACAAAATACGAGCTCGAGTTTCTGAACGGACACAAGATGGCGGCTAGTGAAGTCATCATGGCCGTTTCGCAGCCTGCCTCGACCACTACTTATATGCCCACCACAGCTCTTGACGAAAACAACCTTGTCAAGATCAATCCAAAGTATGTATTTTCGGAACATGCGAGTTATTGGTTTACTTGACTTACCTCTGATGAAGCCTCACGATTGTTGAGGGAACCCCCAATGCCGAGTATCATTTTTGCGCCGGCGACGCTGCAAGATGGAGTGGAATCAAGCGTTGTGGCGGAGCCATGCACGGCGGTCACTACGTCGCCCACAATATTCATCAAACTATTCTACGTGACCGTGTTCCTGGTGGCCATCGAGTTAAGTACAGCGAGCTAACTGAGTTTCCCGCCGTCATTGGCCTTGCTGTTGGCAAGAAGGCCGTCGCTTCCAGCCCTGATGCTGGCACTGTCTCGGGTGAAGATGTTATGCACGCATACTTTCGTGACGACTTGGGCTTTGACAGTAAGTTAATTCTCTACAGCTACCCTCCAGCTCATCCATCAACTAACATTTTTAGTTTGCTGGGAGTACATGCAGCTTGGTGGAGTGAAAGAGACCGCGATCGATGCATAACTTGTCGCATACAGTTGCTTGTGAATAAAAGCCCTAGACGTAATCAGTCGCGGCGTTGGTGGATTCTTGACTTCCTTCAGATATAAGCCTAGAAATGAAAGCGGTGGTTAAACAAGCACCAACTGCAAAGACCGAGCACGTACATGCCTTGGAACCGAGTTTATATTTTTAGAACGTTCTTATTCTACAGTATTTTAAAAAACAAGACCCTTGACTTGCTTAATGTTCTTGACATTGACGTTGCGCCAACATGCCACAGCCACGAAAGCAATCGCGTAAATTGCTGTCGCACCGATTAGCATGGCACGCTGGCCATCGGCGTACGCTGCTTGAATCGCATCTCGGGTTGGCGATCCGACGGGGTAGCTTAGTTGAACGGTAATATCGCCGTATATCCTTGCCCAGTTTTGGCGATCCGCCGCAGGTAGGTATTCGCGCAACTTATCGGGGAAGACACCTTGCCAGATGGCACCACTGATGGAGCGGCCGATACCACCACCTATGCTAGCAGCCATGGATTGGATGGCTAGCACAACGGCGATATGCTGGTGCTTGACAACGCTCATGATGGCAACCTGCTGACAGACCGTGTTGGTGCCGCCACCAAAAGCAACAAGGATCTGCGACATGACAATGTAGCCAATGCTGACACCGGGGTTACGAAACTTGATCATGGTGCCGACTCCGAGCACTGTGATGGGTAAACCGAAGAGCAGCACAGGCCATTTGTAGTTGCCCGTTTGACGGATGATGAGACCTATGACGAGAGCAAAGAAGCAGGAGCCAACGTTGAAGGTCTGCGTGATGTAGCCCGTCGTGGTGAGGTCAAGATCCATGACAACTTGGAGAAATGAGCCAAAGAAACTGTTCCAAATGTAGAAGCTTATGAAGGAAACGCCCGGAAGCACGCATGATCCGAGAACCGTACGATCAAGTAGTAGTTCATAGGGAAGAAATTTTACTGGAGCAAAATACTTCTCCCAGACGGCAAACCCGAAGATCAAAAGCCCGCCAAAGATTAAGAAGCAGATAATGATTGGGGCACGCCACTCTTGAGCTTGGAGGGAATAAATGTTAAACGGGAGTAGGAAAATGGAGAGACCGGCTGAGATTAGGAAGAGACCGACAATGTCGAACTCGCGGCCGTAGTAAACCAAGGATTGCACAAGGGTGCGGTTGGATTTGGTCTTGGTAATGACGCCGAGTCTGATTGCCTTTCGGAGGTTGTAGACGAAGAGAACAAAAAGCGGCAGTGTAACAGCTGGCGTGATTATCGAAAATGCACCGAAAGCCCAGCGGAACCCAGGGCCGGAACGCGTGCCATCGGGATGGAGCTTGTAGAAGCTCTCCGCGATGCGACCATTGAGCCAAGTGGTGATGATGAATGGTGACGTAGAGAACGCGATGGCTAGGCCGCGGTTCTTGAGCGACGACATGTCTGCGAGCGCGACACTGAGCGCGTAGGCAATGCCGTTCATGCCCACCCAGTAGAACACTTGCGCGGCGGCAAACATTTCGACGTTCCTGGTGGCAGCCATCATTACGAGACCGAGAGTTGCGAGTAGCACACTGATGAGGTAGCCCTGAGGTCGGCCAAAAACGTCGAGAATCTTTGCAAGCGTGAGCTTGGAGACGCCGCCTATGATGGAGCTCATGATGCCGACTGTAGGCGTGAGAGAATGACGTGCAAAGTTGGATGTGACGTAGGGCGTGAGTAGGCCAGTCGTACCCATTTGCATAGAATCGACAAAATAGATGACCCAGATAAAGAGGTAAGAGACGACAAGTGTAGTTTTCGTCCAAACTTTGGCTGTGGCTTCTATGGCCTGCACGCCGCTCTGCGCCTCGCTGGACAGAGATTCACCATCTTCACCATTCTCGCCGCAAGTCACATCATTGGCGGAGTGCTTTCGCTCCTTTGTGGCGGGAGCTTCGCTAACTGCAAAGGCAGCACACTGGAGAGGCTTCTCTGACATGATGTCCTCGTGAATGATGTGAAGAGCTGCTGGAGACCGTCTGGGACATCGTGTTGTTATTAGGGCTGCAATAGCCTAATAAGAATGGTGGGGTGGCCAACGCGCGATGGATGATTGATGGCAAGACGGCGCGTTTTGGAGTAGCTCGACAAAAGTTGGGACACAGATGGACTACAGTGAGAGACTACTTGATCTGGGAGGGGAGGGTTTGGCCCTTTTCTATGCTCTTGGCAGAACACACCTTGACACAGTCATAGCCGCCAAGTAAATTCGAACTGAAAGAGAGCAGTCAGCTCGAGACGTTCAAGACAGACCATGTCCAGTAGCGAACGGCGTTCTTGGGGGTTCTGCCGCTGAAGGACTGGCCCAGCTTTCGCCCAAGTTTTTATTGTTATGGTTGTACGATGTAGGCCATCGCTCGTGAAGACCACCACCGTCATGAAGATCACCGCCACTGCATCTTGGCGCAAGGTACAGAGATAAACACGAACCAGAACGGCGAGCATAGTAATTGGTTGAGCATACGTGCAAAACGGTGTTGCGTGCAAAACATGTTTTGAACGAGGAGACTTGGAAGATGCGGGCTTTCTAACCAATACCTTGCTAGGAAAAAACTCTGAAATATGCTGAAATATGATGTAACTTGCACAAAGGCGTTACGGTGCTCTCAACTGTGTGGCTTTATTAGGTGCGCGTGCGCAAGCCTGGGAGCTGGGCAAGCCCAGTTGAAGGCTCCAGTTTCCAATTGAAGCCAGTCCCAGTTTGATCCGCAATCACAGTGCCCGTAACTCGCCGATATATCCATTTACGAGTTGGCATTGTAGCTCCGCAGCCGAAGAAAATCGCGAGCCTGGACCGCGTGGAAAGAGGAAAATTTTTTCTGTACCTTATTAGTATCAGATCACGCCTTTCCTTGTCGTGGAGCGCGCTAATGGAACTTAGCTGGGAGCTATAACTACTCTGTTGTCAGACAAAAATCGTGACTGGTCACGCTTTAGTAACCAGAGTATATATACCCCTCATGTACTCCACGTGTGGCATCTTCAAAGTGTACATTGCATGCTGTACCGTACGAAAAGGTTCAGTTACTAACGTACTACTCAGTAGTTACTAGTAGTACGTATATGGGTTATGTAGACGGTAGTTATGTTATGACAACTAGCTACTCGGCTTGCTTTGCGCTAACGTCACACTCTAACCAAGTCAATGGTAATGTTACTGCAACTAGGTGGTCTGATACAGTTGTCAGATCCGCCGCGCCTCGGCCGAGCATCGGAATTTCATCCAAGGACTCGTTAGGGCTCACCCTAAACAGAAAAGTCTGAGAGGCTTCTAATATAGGATAGGAAACTCGCAGCTGTAGTCAAATTCTATTGATAAGTTTGATTATTGCCATCGCATGGTGTCAACGCCTCAGTGTCCCCTTTCCTTGGCCAGCCGACCCATCGCAAGTATAGGTACTTGTCAGCATCGGGAAGTTGTTAGCCTCGCCGCGATTCTGTCCGTCGAACTGGGGCAAGCGGAAAGGGGGTGTGATTAGAAGGCAGGCTAGGTTTTCCCCAACAGCCAGGTGGGTAGGTTCCGCAGCAACTGCTCACCCCAAGACAGCATGCATGGACTTGCCTTTTGCCAATCCTTGCACTCGAAGAGCAGAGGGCCACCTTGCTAACGAACCAGTGCGCAGGGATCCGGCAAGCCGTTTGGCCGTAGACATGAGGTCATCCGCAGTGGCTCATGAATGGCCCGCGTCCCGTCGGCTTCTTCTTCAAAGTGGCGGCTGAGTATTTTGCTATCCAGATCTCTGCATCTCTAATCCTACTACTCTTCTTTGCCACTCAGACCTGCTCCGATCCCGCGAAACTCTGTATCTTGCTGTAAACTGACTCACAAGAACACAATGACGGGCATCATCGATCTCGCGACCCTCGCGCCAACCGAGACCGTCATCAAGTTACCGCATCCATACCTCGCCGAGTACACCGTCAAGCGCACCGAGGACGGGCTGTTTCAGCTGCTTCTGAAAGAAGGCTCCTCGGTTCAACCGCTTCCATTTGAGCTACACTCCTTCC
Source organism: Cordyceps tenuipes (assembly GCA_025583755.1). Taxonomy (NCBI): domain Eukaryota; kingdom Fungi; phylum Ascomycota; class Sordariomycetes; order Hypocreales; family Cordycipitaceae; genus Cordyceps; species Cordyceps tenuipes. The sequence goes on from JANZYN010000018.1 coordinate 195,149, forward strand.
GGCTGCGCTTCTCTGCTCCTGCCGATCTCAAATCCAGTGAGCTCCCTGCATCTGCCAACAACAGTCCCTGGGCACGCGCTCGACGCTCTCCGTTCTCAAATGTTAGCTGGGATAGTACGAGCAGTGCACCTACGCTCGCGCAGATCTGGTTACTTCTCTATGTTCTCTTTACCGTGAGGCCCGGCATGGAGATGATTCGACTACAGCTCAGTGGCAATGGAGCCGATGTGCTTTCAAAGCAGTTGCAGGATGTCCTCCTCGGCATTGAGCACCCAAAGTCTGCCAAAGGCTACGCCGACCCCCAGATTGCCAATACAGAGACGAGAAGCACTGTTGTTATCTTGCGCAGCACCTTTTGGCAGGGTGCTGGATCGCCTTTCGGCCCTCGTCCCGTTTGGTGCCCTGCAGAGTCGCCCTCATCGTTGCCAGCCTCGAAGCCTCTGTCATCGTATCCCCTCACGCCTCTACAGCATACCATCAGCGTCGCTTCAGCTGGCGACCCCCAGGACCCGGGACGCTACCAGCAATCGTGGCACCCAATCCGACCGGCTAAGCCTGCACCGGGCGCAGTAATTTACAGTCGCTGGATTCCTCACCTCAAAGAGACCTTCTCCATGATTTCGCTCGATTACACCGATTCGGAACACCTCCGACTATTTCATGAGTGGCAGAACGACCCCCGTGTTTCGCAGGGATGGAATGAGACAGGCACACTGGAGCAGCATCGCGAGTACCTACGCAACATTCACCAAGATCCCCATCAAGTCGCTTTGTTGGCCAAGTGGGATGATGCTTACTTTGCCTACTTCGAGGTGTACTGGGCCAAGGTTTGTGCTTTACAACGCGACAATGAAGAGCTGCAGTTGAAACTGACGTTATCGTAGGAGGACCGCCTTGGAGGCTACTACGACGCCGAAGACTTTGACCGCGGTCGTCACTCTCTCGTAGGCGACATTCGTTTTCGGGGACCTCACCGTGTTACTGCCTGGTGGAGTAGTCTGATGCACTATCTCTTTCTTGATGATCCCCGAACCATGTGGGTGGTTGGAGAGCCCAAGGACTCCAATTCCACCGTCGTCATGTACGATCTCATTCACGGATTTGGGCTTGACAAGTTTGTGGATTTGCCGCACAAACGGAGCGCCTTCGTGCGCTGCCCTCGCGGTCGCTTCTTCCAGCTCTGTCCGTTGGGGGAGCAGGAGAAAGCTGTTGGTGGCATGAGGATTGGTCTTGTGCCAAAGTTGTAGATAATATCGAGGGTCGTTCTTAGTTCCAGTATAAAAAAAGGAGGGGGGTACAGTATCTGTATAGACGTTCGTGATCTGCCTACCTATCTGGTTCTCAATACCAAGATCAGTAGAAACAATATCGGTGATAATAATGGAAGCTCTCTTGTTACTTCTTCTAAATCTAAGTGTTCAAGTCGGGACCTTCTAAAGTTGTTTCACAAAATTGGCAAAACTAGATGCGCCTTAATAAAGTAGTGAATTATCCGCATCCAATTTCCACTTTATAACTTGGCGACAGTTGTCTGTTTTCGGAGCAACTCGTCACCCACCTTGGCCATTTCAAACTTTTTCACCTTGCCACTGCCAGTCAGCGGCACGTCAGCAGGGACACCACCGTCACCAAGCCAGAAAAGATGCGCAGGTGATTTGTGTCCCCCGAGACGTTTGCGCACCCAGTCTCTAAGTTCCTGATCCGAGGGTTTGGCCGCTGTGGCAGCGAGCTCAAGGAATGCGCCAACAACTTCGCCGTAGTGCTTACTCTTCAACCCGACAACGATAGCGCGGGAAACAGAGGGATGCGCCATGAGCCGCTCTTCAATCTCGAGAGGATAGATGTTTTCGCCACCGCGAATGATGATGTCCTTGAAGCGGCCCGTGATGGTGCAATAACCGCGCTCGTCGAAAACAGCCTCATCGCCAGTGTGAAGCCACAGTACTCCAGTTGAGTCACGCACCATGACTTCGTTGGTCTTGGCCGAGTTGTTCCAGTAGCCTGCCTGCAGCTGATATCCACCCATGCACAACTCGCCGCGCACACCAACAGGCACAATGTTTCCATCACGATCGACAATTTTGGCATGGGCATGAGGCATGAGCGTGCCCACAGTCGTCAGGCGCGTGTCTATATTGTCGTCAGTGAAGGCATTGAAGCACGTCGGGCTCGCTTCCGTCAATCCGTAGCTGGACGTGAACTCGGTCATGCCAAACTTTTCAACGAGAAGCTCCATGAGATACCGGGGAACGGGAGCACCCGCAATGATGCCGGTGCGGAGTCGGTCGCACCGGAAATCAGGCGGAAACTCGGCCTGGAAAAGCGAGTCGAACATGGCAGGCACGCCGTGAACGGCAGTGCAGGACTCGTCAGAGATGGCACGCAGGGTGGCAGAGATGTCAAAAACTTCTGCCGGATAGACAATCTTGCCTCCGTGTGTAACTATGGCCAGAAGTCCGAGTACAAGGCCAAAGCAATGGAACAGTGGCGGAGGGCAACAGAGAACGTCGGCCGGTGTGAGGCGCATCCTGTCACCAATGAAACGAGAGTTATTGACGAGGTTGCTAAAGCCAGGCAGTCAGTTTCGCCGCCAAGTACATTGTCTTTTGTTTGTAAAAGGTGGTGGGAAGACGTACTGATGTGTCAGCATGGCGGCTTTGGGAAGGCCAGTGGTGCCGCTGGTGAATTGCAGATTGACAACTTGGTGTGGGCTTACGCGCCTCATTGCCTCATAAAGCCTATCGTGACTTTTTCGTGCAGCAGACTTGATCATATCGTCATATGTAGTATAGCTGCCGGCGTCACCTCGCAGAATGACGACCTTTGGGCCGCGGTCCAAGTTGTGCAGATCGCCTAGAAGACGAGAGTTATCCATGCGGCCAATGGTGTGCGTGGTAAAGACGATCTTGCACTCGGAGAATTGAATACCGTACATTGCTTCGGTAGGCGTATAAGTGTTGTTGAGAATGACTAAGATTGCCCCGATCTTGGCGGCGGCGAAGAACACGGCCGCGTACTGCTCGCAGTTGCCAGCCATGATGCCCACGCGGTCGCCGACAGCGATTCCGAAGTCAAGAAGTGACTGTGCCAGCCAGGAGGACTGCTGGTTCAACTCATTGTATGTCCATCGCGCCCCTGTCCATGGAATGACGAGACATTCGCGTGTGCCGTGTTGATATGTCTGGAGTTCGAGCAGTTCACCGAGTGTCAGGTCAACCAGAGGAGGGTCGAGGGGGCCATGGAGCAGCGAGAGCTTCTCTGTCTCCGGGGGCACCTCTGGCCGAATTGTCTGTGTCGGAGCGGAAGACATATCTTGTAACTTGTAAAATGACGAGAAGTGCAGTTCCTGGCGGGCACTCTTACAAGACAAGCTACAGGCACTGACTGCTGACTGGGTAACGAGAGCATAGAGGCTAGTATATGGTTGGGTGGTCACTGGTATTAATTTTGATAGTAATGCTACGCGACGAGGAGCTGAATTGACTAGAACGAGCCCCAGATGCTGGGCTTACAGGACAAGTTAGTCTATGCGCGAAGGATGCCAAGTACCGTGTTGTCGGCTGTCCATGCGGGTGCAAAGGGACTGGTAGACCGCTGGGGACCACAACTTCAAAGACGCGAACCGCGGGATACGAGTGAATTTTTAACTATTTACCAGGTTAACTAGTGGGTAGAGTCTGCATAAAGATAAACGGCCCGCAATTTGTACTAGTTAGCACAGCTAGCGGAAGTCCGAGGCCCATCGGCGGTATTTGCCTGGGTGGGAATATTCATCTAATCAGATCATCAGATAAGATGGGCTAGGCTAGCGTACATACTAGCCCTGTATGCACACCCACTATGTACGTAAGCAGGGGGTGTGGTTAAAGCTGCACTAATTGTGTTAGCGGTGGGTAACGAGGCCGGTACGTGGTCGGTATGTGTTCTCTGCCTTTTACAAAGCCGGTATTCGGAGCACGCCAAGCGGAAAAGATTTTAACAAAACAAGGAGTCTAATAATAACGCATGAAGACCTTGGCGCAATGCGTAGAGGGATCGACCAGGTTTGCATGCACTAAAATTTCCTGTCGCTATATGGCTTCACCTTTTCTGCATTTTTTTTTTCGGTTTCTCGCTGTCGCTTTCGCCTTGCAGGGGGGTCGGGCTTCTCCAATTCTAACAACAATATGTTCGCAGTGGAGAGCCCCTGAGGCTCCAGCTCGGGCAGCATGATACAGCTAAGGGAAGAAGGAGGGGTTTTTTTTACAAGAAAATTCTGTTTCCCAAGTTTGTGGCGAGAGAGACGGGCACGCTGACGCCAGCACTAGCTAGCCATTCCGGAGTCGTTATCTTGTTACCATCGGTATTTTGCCCCTTTCCGTACGATTTGCTCCTACAGAGCAACAATAACCGAGAACAGCAATACCACCACTGGTGAGGGCTACAGGGATTCTGGTCCAACGACAAGTTGGGTCGAACTACTGATATGTATGTAGGTCACCTAGTCTAGTCAGCCCCTCCGTAGCTACTGGACCACTAATTACTGGGCAGCCAAGTCAACAACTGGATTCTTCCTTATCAGATCCGCAAGTGCATGCCTCTTTGGGTCTTGTACCTCGACTTTTACTCTTGCCCCATCTTGGACCTCCTCCCTCGACCCATCAATCAGCCTCAGCTCTAACTACCTCACTCACTGCCAAATACCCAAACTTTTCACAACCCTCAACCAACCCTCAACCAACCCTCAACCCCTCAACCCCTCATCTCACTTCGCACGTACGATCCTTTACAAGCACCCCTGGTTCTAGAATGAGAAGGCTTAAGTTGCCTGTTTGTTCACGTCTTGATCAGCCTAACGCCACCAATCCCGCCGCTTCTCCCCTCGGCTTGACCGACCATGTGGGCAGAACTTGCTTGATACACTTGTACATTCTTCCCTTCGCCCTTTGATTCCAGATTCAAATTGAATGGCCGCCCCCAATGCCGCTTTGAAGCATGCGCAACAAGCAGGAGACCGTTGGTGGTTGCCCACCAGCGGACGATTTTCGGGGTTTCCCGCTCAATGTCCAGCACTAATACCGAAAACGCATCTCAATGAAGCTTTATTAGCCGGTACTTGCGGTAGTTTCTGCCGACTTCAGCTCATGACCAGCCGCACTATACCATTCTCATTTATTCAACTGAACCGTGCAGTGTATCCTTACATACATATCTAGCTGCGTTGGTGCATGCGTGCTCTGGCAATTCAACGTAAACGACTTTCCCAACCGACCTTGTCGCCACGACACTCACTGTAGCTGGCCAATAAATGGCACATCACACTACTTTATCTTGGATACTCTTCTCAAACCGTTTGTAATGCGCAGCATCGACGACCATGCCGGCGGAGGGACCCGCGCTGTTGACGTTTCCTTCGGGAGCAGCTCGCAGAAGACAGCATCCAACCCAGTTGACACGAATCTTGACAGTCGAACAAATGGTGACACTGAAGCTAGATCTCAGCAAGGATTCCCACAGCAGCCAGGCATCCCAGAACAAGACCTCGACCAGCTCTGGCGCTGGAATGAAGCCGTCCCAGAAAGGATTCACCAATGCATGCACGACATCATATCCGAGCAGACAAGCCAGAGACCGCAAGATGTGGCTGTCCAGTCATGGGACGGCTCCTTGACATATTCAAGTCTTGACCAACTTTCGAACCGTCTGGCGCTTCATCTACGCTTTCTGGGAGTTGGTACTGGGGTCACAGTACCGCTATGCTTTGAAAAGTCCATGTGGGCTGTCGTTGCACTCCTAGCTGTCATGAAAGCCGGCGCGGCTTTCTCATTAACAGATCCCAGCCAGCCGGAGGCTCGTCTCCAAACAATTGTCGAGCAGACAGGCGCAAAGCTGATCATTACATCGGCCTTGCAAAGCTCTTTAGGAGCCAAGATTGCTGCTGGAGGGACTGTCGTTTCCGTCTCGCAATCCACATTCGACGACCATTTGCAGCTATCTTCTGAACCTCTCCCCGCCGTACCTCCTTCCTCTCTTTTGTACGTCATTTTCACCTCGGGCAGCACCGGCAAGCCTAAAGGTGTGTTGATATCGCACGAAAATTACACTAGCGGCGCGATTCCACGAGCAGAAGCAGTTGGCTATAAGTCTACCTCGCGCGTCTTCGATTTCCCATCCTACGCCTTCGATGTCAGCATTGATTGTATGCTTTGTACGTTGGCGTGCGGCGGTCAGATCTGCGTCCCGTCCGAGCAACGCCGCATGAATGATTTGAGCGGCTCTATTCGAGACAGCAAGGCAAACATGGTGCATATGACACCCTCCGTTGCCCGGGTCCTGGACCCTGATATCATCCCGTCACTCGACGTGCTCGGTCTCGGCGGGGAAGCGGTCTCTTCCAGTGATGCTGCAGTCTGGAGCAAATCTACGAGTTTAGTTATTGCATACGGCCCTTCGGAGTGCACAGTCGGCTGCACAATCAACAACACTCTCGATTTATCCACGGGAATTGGAAAGGGAGTCGGAGGTGCGACATGGTTGGTCAATCCGGAAGACCACAACGTTCTTGTTCCCATTGGCGAGGTTGGTGAGCTCCTGATCGAGGGCCCTGTTGTTGGTATTGGCTACTTGGGAGAGCTAGTGAAGACCGCTGAGGTATTCATTGAAGATCCTGCCTGGCTCACAGCAGGCCACGCTTCTTGTCCTGGCCGACATGGAAGACTGTACAAGACGGGTGATTTGGTCAGATACGAGTCGAATCTATCTGGATCTATCGAGTTCGTAGGCCGCAAGGATCAGCAGGTCAAGCTCCGTGGACAGCGCGTCGAACTAGCGGAGGTAGAGCATCACCTTCAGACCTGCCTGCCCGGCGGTGTCAAAGTTGCTGCCGAGGTCATCAAGCCGGAGATTGGGTCACCCACTTTGGTGGCATTTCTGGTCGAAACTTCTCTGGCGGGACCTGAAGTCGGCACAGCTTTTGTTGATCCCTCGCCAGAACTATCGGAAGCCCTTGACATCATTGACAAGAAGCTTGAGGCTAAAGTACCACGATATATGGTTCCTGCTGCCTTCATCACACTTGCATCGATGCCTTCAATGGTATCTGGTAAGACAGACAGGAAAAGGCTCCGGGAAATCGGTTCTGCGATCCCCCGATCTAAGCTTGGCATGACGCACGCCGACCAAGGAGGACCGGAAGAGGAGCCCAGCACATTGGCCGAGAAGAAGCTGGCACAAGCTTGGATTGGTGTTTTGGGGCCGCAAAGCACTGTGTACAAGGCCAGTAACTTCTTCGGTCTCGGAGGTGACTCACTTCGCGCTATGAAGCTGGTTGCGGCGGCGCGAGAAGAAGGCCTGGCACTGACAGTAGCTGACATCTTCGGTAATCCGACACTATATCTCATGGCAAGCAAAACCACAGATATTTCATCGACAACCCTGGCGGATATTAAGCCGTTCTCACTTCTTCCCGAATCTTGGGGCGAAGAGAGCGCCCGGAAGGAGGCTGCCTTGCTGTGTGGTATAGAGCCGGACCTAGTGGAGGACATCTACCCTTGCACACCACTCCAAGAGGCACTGATGGCACTCTCCAGTAAGATTAAAGAAGCATATGTTGCTCAGAGAGTCGTTGTGTTGAAAGATTACGAAACTGCCTTGAAACTCATGGCAGCATTTGACATAGCGTCACAAGGAAGTCCAATCTTACGGACACGAATTGTGCAGATCCCTGGTTATGGACTTGTCCAAGTTATCGTCAACGATACATTCCAGCACTTGACTGGTCCCAATGTTTCCGACTATTTGGCTTCCGACCGGGATACAGAAATGACTCTTGGTAGCCCTCTGATCCGGTATGCCATCATCAACGATATCGATTCCAATACCATTTCCTTCGTCTTGACAATGCACCATGCCTTGTACGACGGCTGGGCGATGCCTCTCATTGTAGAGCGCATTAATCAAGCTTATCAGGGCCAGTCTATGTCTCGATCTGCAGAGTTCAAGCACTTCATCAAGTACCTCTCGGAAAAGGACGGCGCGGAGTCTGAAAAATATTGGAGGGACCAACTGCAGGGCACTCATAGCTTGCAGTTCCCGACACTTCCATATGAAGGATACCAGACCCAGGCAAACGAGCTGCTGGAAGAATACGTCTCGCTGGAAGGCTTTCCCAACTCCAATGCTACCGTGGCCACAGTTATACGGGGCGCATGGGCAATTGTGGCATCGCATTACATCAACAGCTCCGACGTTGTCTTTGGCGAGACACTGACAGGACGAAATGCGCCGCTATTGGGCGCCGAGGAAATCGAGGGGCCGATGATCACTACTGTACCGGTTCGTGTGCGAATTGATGGTCAAGCTCAGGTCGGAGAATTCTTGCAGTCCATCCAAGAACAGACCACCGGTCAAATTTCCCACGAGCATTGTGGTCTGCAGCATATTCGACGATTGAGCCCGGATGCCCGAGAAGCCTGTGAGCTTCGAACTGGTCTTGTGCTGCATCCAAGCGCCGCTGCAGACGCGCCGCCTCTGGATACGTCCCTTCCTGCAAACTGTCTAGTTCCTGCCGGCGATGCTGAAGCTGCCCAGGAGGCCCTCAAGTTCAACACATATGCTCTCATGCTGGTGTGCTCCATCGACCCTAAGGGATTTCTGGTCATGGCAAGCTTCGACTCCAACACTGTTGATAAAGTCACGATGCAACAAGTCCTGAATCAGTTCAAAAACGTCTCGCGACAGCTTTCTCAGAGTACAACCTTGAAAATTGCCGACATCAACCCTTTGTCTGACGCTGATATCGCAGCACTGCGCGGTGCACTCGCAACCGCGCACGAGGGGCACACGATGAATGTTTACGAGAACGCATCAGCTGCGTACATTGTTAGGTCTGATGATCCCAACAGATTTCTTCCTGTCGGTGCCATCGGTGAACTAGCCATACAAACATTTCAGCCAGCAGAGCTCCCGCCAGTAGCTCGTCCACAGTGGTTAACGGAGCTTGGCCCGTCCACATCCACGGATCAGTTGTATATGACTGGAAAACTGGCCAAGTATGACGCCATGGGCATGATAAAAATTATCGGGGACAAAGTTGCCATGGATGTTGCGGGTGAACCTGGCGATAAGAAGCCCCGGGTGTCTGCAACATCTCAGCGTCAGAGAGGACTTCGAGCGTTATGGAGCCGCGTACTGCGTATTCCAGAGACAGATATTGGACTGGAAGACAACTTCTTCCTGCTCGGTGGTGATTCAATTTCAGCCATGAAGCTTGCCTCCGAGGCTCGGCCAGATGGTATTCGCCTTACTGTTGCGCAAATGTTCAACAACAAGACTCTAGCAGAAATGGCCGCAGTGATGGAATACAGCGAACAAGAGCTTAGCAGTGCCGAAGCGTCTGCCGAATTTGCTGTTGAGGCATTCGCCCTTCTTGATGGCATTGGTGACAAGACCGCTTTTGTTACCGATGTAGTCAACCCGCAGCTCGAGGATAAATCGTGGACGGTTGTTAATGTGCTCCCAACACGATTCTTGCAGCAGATTGCTGTTCAGGGTACGACGGAAAAGCCTCGATTCTCTGCACGTTATGAGCTTATCTTCTTCGATGAAGAAGTCGACTTGCCTCGTTTGCGTCAAAGCTGCCAAGGCCTGATTGCCCACCACGAGATTCTCCGAACGGTGTTCGTTGACGGCAACGGGCGAGGATACGCTACCGTTCTGGACTCTCTCGTCGCGCCATTTGAAGAGTATGCATACACTAACCCGGCCGAAACTCTAGCCTCGTTCACCAAAGACATTTGCCGCACCGACGTTGAGAAGCCCATGCCGCTCGGCTCGAGCTTCGTCAAATGGCTTTACGTGTCCGATCCCCAGAGCCCGGCGTCGAGTAGCTGTCTCGTCTTCCGTATTTCCCACGCACAATACGATGAAATATGCCTGCCCATCCTGCTACGCCAGCTCTCCGCTCTCTACACCCACGATAAGGCCCCGGAGCCTTCGCTACCATTCTCCGCATACGTCTCCCGCGTGCTGACGCATGCCATCCCCGCCAGTATTCCTTATTGGAGGGAACTTCTCGTCGACTCTACAATAACCACACTCCGGCCAGATATACCCCTCGTCAATCGCAGACACTTTGCCATTGAGCAAAGTCTGGACATATCCACACGGAATCGCGAAGTTACTGTGGCATCACTACCCACCGCCGCGTGGGCGCTGTGTCTCGCTCGTCGCCAAGGCCTGCGGGACGTCGTGTTTGGTGAAGTCGTCAGCGGCCGGAGCATTGGAATTGCTGGTGCAGACGCCGTGGCCGGGCCGTGTTGGCAGTACGTGCCACTGCGGGTGCGCATGGACACGTCCTGGACAGGTGCTGATTTACTTGCGTTTGTGCAACGGCAGCATATTGAAAGCGCAGGGCATGAAGGCATCAGTCTGGAGGAGATTGCCGACCTGTGCAGCCCAGGGTGGGAAAAGCAAAAGAGTATGACGGGGGAAGAGGGGCTGGAGCAGTGGTGGTTCGATACGGTAGTGCATCAAGATGTGTCGCACGTGGCGTCGCGTGAGAAGACAGAAGAAGAGGCCGGAAACAGATACGAGACGCTATATGTTCATGAGGAGCCACTACGCGAGTGGAAGATACAAGCTTTTGTTGCTGAGGGTGGCAGTAAAATGACGTTGGAGATTGTGACTTTTGAGAGCTGGGGAGGATACGCAAAGGAGCTATTGACAGACTTGGTGGCGGTGATGGAGGGCTTGGTGCAGAGACCGCATGAAAAATTGTTTGCGGACAACGTTTGAAGCTTGAACTTAAAGTCACTCAAATGTTATTTAGTTTTCATGGAACTTCTATTTCAACCAGACGTATCTACGAGTGGCTTGTTAGCTGTGTGTCAGCGCATGTTTGACCTTTCATATGATGACCGAGACAATTAAGATTTCATTTGGCGATGGGTATATGCAAGAAGATAAGTCGAAACTCAGCCCCCATTCCAAGATTAAGAGGATTAAAAGTAAGTGCATCCGTGAAAATAGAAGAGAACCCCTAAAAAGCAGCCTAGCTTCTCATGGCTAATTGAACTTTCGAAACATGATCACTTTATTGGTATGACAGTAGATATAACAAAGGATATAGAAATGGGGTATAAAAAAGCATGACTCCTCCACAGCTCCGTGATTGTCAATATATTTATTGCGCTGATCGATAGTGCATTTCGGTTCAAGCGATTTCGCCGAGACCAGGAATGGGCCCCATGCCGAGAGCGCGCTGCAAACTTCTGCGAAAACCTTTGGTTGGGCGAGACTCGTCATTGTCGCGATTCAAGAGGTTGAAGCTCAGCCTGCGGCTAGATTTCGCCTCATTTTCTGTTGGCTGTGACACAGGCGCTGCTAGAGAATTCAACTTTCTAGGCCTCGGGCTCTTCTTCTTCGCTGCTGGTGGGCTGTACGGCGTGGACCGCGGTGGCCACTCTCCATCCCGTTTCCAGCCTGTGACGCAAGAGCTCAGCATGTCGGCGAGGTTGATCGGGCATGAAGGCTGGAGATTATGCAAGATTACTTTATCGTAGAGACCGATGTAGACATTGGGCGTGATGGAGGCGCGCAATGGGTTGTTTGGCGGCAGAATTGGCGGGGCGAGAGGAAGGAGCGTCTCGACAGGGTAATTACGCGTATCTTCTGTTGAAGTGGAGGTGACAGGTGTATTGGCAGTGCTGCCGTCGGCTTGAGATTCCTCTTTCCGCAGTTCATCATGGGGTATTGATGAAGAGTCAGAGGCGGTGCCGGAGAGATCGACAGCTGCAGCGTGTGCCGCTACCAAGGCTGCAGCAGCGGCAGGCGGCGAGCTTGACATGCTGCGGCGGAAAAAGAAGCGGCGAGGGGAACGTGGTGAAATGGGCTGCACAGATGCAGTGGTGACGGGCTTGGCGCGCACGCGCACCGTTTTTGCGCCAGTCCAAGCATTGCGTCGAGCTTCGAAACAAGCAAGGCCTGGGTTCCAAGATGCCTCCTTGCGGATGGCACGACGACGTTTTGCTTGGCGAGCGATGGAACCGAGCTGTAGCGAGGATTGCGAGTCATCGGACGATGACCTATCGTCTCCATCGTCGATATCGGACGTCCACTCAGAGCGGGGTCGCCAGTGTATATTGTCTGCGGAGACGACGCTATACACGGACTCGTTGTCGGAGTCGAGGTCGGAGTCCTCAGCTTGGTAGTCATTGTCAGTAGCATCGGGGCCGCTAGCAGTCTCGGTCACTGCCTTGTCTGTGTTGGCCGCTTCAAGATAGGAGGCTTGACCATCTTCCTTGAGGGGAGGCTTGGGAGGCGAATTGGGGACATGCTGGCCAGGCCAGTCAAATTCCCAATCGTAGCGCACCTTGTCATCAAGGTAGCGGCGTATGGCCTCCTTGTTCTTGGTCTTATCCTTGCTAAGTAAGTCGACGTAGTCGTCGCCGACCCAGTCAGGTGAGGCTGTAGGGAGCTTTGTGGACAGTTGCGGGTTGTTGTTGCGCAACCTGGCGAGGGGGGAGCGTGAGCCCTTGTAAAAGTCCGAGAAGATCATGGCGTTGTTGTCGTTGGCGGCAGTCGCTGGCGTTGAACAAGAGATGGCGAGATCAGCAATTGGGTTTGGCGATGACACAGGGTCAGCGGCGGTGACTGTAAAAGGGGAGGGGGGGGGGTCAGCAGGTTGACTAGAGAGGAACTGATGAAGCAGGGGACATATTTTGAATGTAGGTAGGTTGCAGGAAATCAATTGCTTGGGGAGGACGAAGTTTCTGAGAATATCGTGCTTATATGAGAGAGACAGTACATGCATAAAATAATTTGTTTGGAGGGTTGAAACAACCCTTTTCTATTGTCGAGAAGGGTTGTAAAGATTTGCCACCCTTGACTCGCGTGAGCTAAGGCATGACCATCGGAGGCGCCGACGGCGAAGTGAGAAGGCGATGACAGAGAAGGAATTGGCTGTGAGGCCAAAATGAAGAGGGAGCAAAAGGGGAGTGGCGGGTGCGCCGTGTGAATTGTAAGGAGGGGATTTGGGCAGGGAAGCATGAATTGGAAAAAGACAAGATGGCTGGTGAGGGGAAGGCAGGCAAGGTGACACTCGATGTATCGTGAGCTGTCAAGCTGGCTGGCTGGTTTGTGATGGAGTGGAGCAGTGAGATGCAGACGGAACCTACCAACAGCGGGGGATAGATGGGATGGGGGCCACGGTAAGGGAGGTAGGTACTCGATGAAGGCAGCACAGACAGTGCTACGTGTAGGTACTACCTACTGAAATGGGCGAGATGAGTTGGAAATGACCGAGCAAGTGATAAGGCTGTTTGTTATGACAAGTGGTGCAGACCCCCGGTTAAAAGACGCGGGGTGAGGTCGTGTAGCTTGAAACGGTGCGAGGTCTCGTGGGAGTATCCGAATAGGTCAGGCCTAATCCGCTCTCAACACACAGACACCTTGAAGAATCAGACACACGTGGGAAGAGGTGGTGAAAGGGACGGTGAAACGGCTTTTGAGAATGAAAGACACGCAAAGTCTCGTCAAGTCTCTTCTTTGACATTGCTTCCCCACGTTCCGTTATTAGCGTCAACATTCGCGCGCCGAGTACGCCCAGCCGCAACGGGCAAAGTTAAAGACAGACGGCTCGTGACTGCCAGACTGCAGACTGCCGACTTCAGATTGCCAGATTGAGACGTCAGAACCAGCGCATTTATGGCCACGGGCGCGCCATGCCATCGAGCCATTGGAGCTTGGAAGTCACACCAGCCCATCTGGGTACGTAGGTAGTGTGAGCTGCACCACAGTAGGCATATGTAGGTAGCCAGGCATACGTGCAAGGGTAATATAAGGTACCTAACTAGGTAGTAGGAGTATAGGGTTATAACATGGGAAGCGAACAACTCTGCTGGGAGTCAAATAAAGGTGCGTGGTGTGGCGGGGGAGCAGGCTTAAGAAATAGATCTTACCTGGTAAGCTAGCGCTGGCCGCCACATGGTCTGTCTCTGTCCCAGTCATGATAAATAGACGACTCGGCAAATAGGCTTGAAAAGTAACGAATTGACTAGAGAAGATGTCGAGTTGGAATGTGTTTGGTCGATGTTGCGCAGCTCCGAAAGCAACAAGCTGAAGCCCAGTGGCGTTGGTGGCTGGCTCAGAAAGCCCACGAGACACGAAGGCTAATCAAATTCTGAGGCTCGAGTAAAAATCAGACCAGTGTACGGCGCGTATGCCAAGCGTTATCTTTTCTCTCAGAACCCGCTCGTTTTGGCGATTCAAAACAGTGGAAGACTGGAGGCAAAGATGCTAAAAGCGCAAGATTTTTTTTCGGCCTGGTCTGCAAAAGGGTTGAGAAAGGATGGCTTTGCACGCCGGCTCCTTTTACAGATATCCACCAATCAATCCATCTGTTGACATATAGGGCACGATAAATCACCCAGCATTGGGTGGTTCCACTCTTTTGCCGGTGATTCGACACCATCAACGGCAAGGCACATAATGTACATACATTAGTGCATATGTACACCTACTACCTGCATGCACCCCTAACTACATAGGTATCCAGTAACTTAATAACTAGCACTACCTGACGCCTCAGCTTCACTACGAACAGGTAGTTAGTTAATTTATCGCCATACAAACAGCAAAATAAAGTCGGCTTTCAAGATCCTGGCTTCAGCCTTTTACCTCATCTCCTTCAGCTACATGCTTCACGGCACGTATGGTGCTATCGTATCTGTAGCTTATTATATCGACACCGTTCGAGCCGTCAATCATAACGTAGTACACCTTAATCGCAATGCCATTAGTGTACACTTCATTTTCTCCTTCATATCGATGTGAAGTAGCTAGCTAGTGAGTGCATAAGAGTTCCGCGTCCAACACCGCCCTCGTTCGAGTTCAAATTCGTCGTCAAATGTCGTTGAGTGTTATTCAAATTTCCTATTCGTCAATGTAAATACCCAACGGCTGTTCGATTAGCACTTCTGCTCCTATTATCGAGCTCCGGAGCCCATGCTGCGTGCCCAGCCGCTCCCTCTTTCTCCGAGAGCCTGGCATCGACTCCTCGTCTGGCATCCGCTTTCTCTTCACCTCGCCTGTAGCAGTCCGCTGATGGCCATTGCGATTATCCAGTGGAGCTGCTTCTTGGCCTTTTTGCGCTCCAACAATGGAGAGCGGGGCAGTCTGTCCATTGCTGCGAGCTCCCGCAGCCGTAGCTGTTGAAATTGTAGTTGTCGATTCGTTGGTAGCCGTGCTTGGTACAGCTACACCTGCAGCCTCGGCTATCGTCTTTTCTTCTTTTTGTTTCTGACCGCGTCTGAGAGTTCTCTCTTTCGCTTCTTCTAGCCTTTGGCCCTCCAAAATTCGAAACTCGCCATCGCTGCACTGGTAGGACACGGCGGTCATATGTTCATGCTGGATGGTACGCGATTGCCCCGTAAGCGTCCATCGGATCTTTTCGTCCGCTTTGCGGTTTCTGTTTTCTTTCTTCTCCTCTGCCGTCTTGGGGGGCTGTCTTGTCCCTTGATGCTTGGCTACTGACCTTGGTGCCATTGATTCAACCCGTTTTATTTGTTGGAACTTCATCGTCGTCGGCCCTTCTGGTGTTGTAAAGAAATTCTCTCCACTTTGCATTGGAATGTGCTCATTTCTAGAATCAGGGACGGGGAACTGAGTTATTCTGATGGCTGGCCCCGGTCCCAATTGAGTCGCAAATGCCCTCACTTGGGCCACGGGTGGTCGCGATGGCCGAATATTCGTCATCACTGTCATACCAGTGCTAGTATCAAAAATTACTGGTTTTAGCTGATCTGGTGCAACTGTTTCATTGAGGGTTTTCCAACAGTCAAAGATCTCCTTTGGGCCCCGTGGCCTCCCGTTGTTACCCTCTTGGCGGAAGACGCCTGGATAAAATTCGTCATATGCCCAGGCAATGACGTTGGCGCACTGTGCCCCGTGTATAGACGGCGTATTAGTCCTCACAACGTGGTCTATAACAGATTGCTCCAATTCAGCTTTTTGAACTTTCTTGTGTGGCCGGTATCCGAGCATCGTGCCACTTTCTCTCATCTCTTTCTCCATCTGAGTCAAGAATAGTTTCGCGGCCCATGCGGCCCCGCGAACAAAGCCGTCAGTGATAGCGGCTTTAGTTGCATCTTGTGATGACATTCCGAGCTTGATGTCTTTCTTTAGAAACGGTTTGACATGTGGCTCAACAGTGTTGGGACTAGTATCCAGCCAATTCGTATAAATATCGCTGAGGTTCCATGTGGAGCGGAAGTCCCGGTTCCTTAGCCATTCATGAGAGTTGATGTTTGGAGGCTTGTCTGCCCGGGGCGAATGTGGCTGGTATCCGTCTGCGGTGTAGTACAGCTCCATACCCTGATTTTGGGCTGCCAGAAGTGACTGGGCATGTATTCGGCCATTGGCATGGCCCAGTGGCATGAACTGTTGTGGTAGCTGCGCAGAGGAGAGAGAAGTATGTGATCCCTGCTGTGCTTGAGTTGGAAACTGCTGAAAATTTGGAAAGTAGGGCTGATTTTGTGCTTGGAGTTGATTCCCCACGTTTTGCTGGTGCAAGGACGGGTGGCCAGGTTGGCTGTGATGAATATTCTGGGCAAAATGTGGGATTTGGCTAAAACATTGCTGGTTCATGAAAGCATGGGAGCTTAGGTCCTGCTGGGGCTGCTGGAAATACTGAAATTGCTGAGAGCCTTGGATGTTTCGGGATTGCAGAGACTGGGGCTGCATATTTTGCGGCTGCACTTGTTGCGATTGTATCTGTTGAGATTGCTGATTCTGCATCTGTTGCGATTGCTGATTCTGCATCTGTTGCGACTGCTGATTCTGCATCTGTTGCGGCTGCTGCGGCTGCTCCGACTGTTGCGTCCGCACCAGTGGTGTAGCCTGGCTCTGCTGTTGGCTCGGTTGCTGTCCGGGAGGATAATACATGTGTCTTTCCAACTCCGGGGGCAATACCAACTTGTTCTGTGAAGTTCTCTGAGCAACATTCCGGAGTACTTCAGCTTTCGGGTAGGGTATCTCATGCGGCTCGAGATACCGGATTTGACCGTCCATACCAATGTCGGGTGGCAGACGGGAGACTCGGTGCCGAGGAGATGCGTTCATAACCAATGTCGGCTCGGTTGGAGAGGTTCCTAGAGTAGCAGCAGAGCACAAAATGGTACCAGATCCCATCTGCGTGGCTTGGTTCGCCGCTGTGGCAAATTGTGTTGCCGAATCAGCCATCGACCGGTGAGATCGATTGCCATATGGCGCTGGACAAAAATTGGTTGTTTCTTCCTGCTGCAGGGGTCCGTCTCGGGCAGTTTTGGCCCCAAAGTCGGGCTCTAGCATATCATCAACACATTCTCGAGGAGCACCAGCAGTGATGCAAGCATTGCTGACGATGGTATCCGGGGTGTTGCGAAACGAGGCTGATGTGACGGGTGATGTCGAGATAATTGATGTATTGAACGTGCCAGGATCTTGGATGCAAGAATCAGTCGTGAATTCTCTCAAAATTGAATCCCATTCTTCGTTGGAATTCCCGAAGGAATTGGCGAAGTAGTCGCTAGAAGGGAGCTGTTCATCAGCGTCTTTCAAAATAGGCTGCGGGCCGCTGTCAGCATCGCCAGACTCGGGAACATCAGCGACTTCCATGCTCGGAAAGTAAACATCGCCCATTGTCAGTGTGATGTTCACCTGGAAAATGGATGGAACGGTGATGGCCGTCGCGAGGCTCGTTGAGAGCCACAGAGGTATACCGACAGCCCAATAAAGTTGTGATTGATGGGGAATCTCTTTCAGGCTAGAGTTGCAGAGCTGAAGCACCAGATATCGAGAAACGGGCGCGGGAAAGGAAAGAGTCGAGAGTCGTAGTGTCGCAGTGGGTCAGGCGTGTTGTATAAGAGCAAGTCTGGAAAGGGAGAAGTAGATGAAGCGATGTCGCTCAAGGAGAAAATAAGTTCAATGATGGAAGTGAGAATCAAGTGCATACCAAAGGAAATGCGGAGAAGAAAAAAAAGGTGGCGTAAAATCAGAGATGGGTAAAGTAAAGATAATTCATGAACGTGACGAGGAACTGAAGGTTTGAGGCGCCGCCTCGGTGGTGGAGCCGGAGCGACTGCGTCTGGAAGCGTACAGGCAAGCAGAGCAGAGAGGTAGAACCAGCAGAGCCAGCAAAGTCGCCAATAACTTAGTAGGAGGTGCGAGCCTAGTTGCCTACCGACCTACCTATCCGCGTTGTTATCGCCCGAGCGCAGCCAGGCCGCAAACCCTGGGCGAAGTTCTGTGTTGATCAGCAAGCAGGCAAATAACTCATTGATCCGCACGGTAACCAACCTGCAACTATACTAGTTAGTTGTGCTCTGTATTGCAGCGGATACCGTATTGGAAGTCCACACGGATGGGCCAAGTTTGCGCAACAAGCGCGGGTTTTGCGCGGGCGCTGGCAGGACGCTTGACCAGTTTGGATGGAAGTTTGCCTGCTCAGCTGGCGCCCGTAGCTCGCGAGAGGGGTGTATCGGTAGGTATTTGGGCAAGGAGATAGAATAATGGGAACGGGGCCACTAGCCTCCTCAATTCAATCCGTCAGCTCCGTTCTGTGTTGTCAGGAAATGGTCATGTCAGGCTGCCACAGCATTGCAACACGCGCGCCACAGGGGAGAGAGAAAGCTTCTATCTTTGTATCTTCACGTCGGCCAACCCAAGCCGGAATTCAAGAATCCAGAGACAAACTTAGGTACGGAGGGAAAAGGGACGGATTCATAGGTGGGCGCGTCGCTCTGTTTTTATTTGCTACATGCCTTGAACCCTCCCAGCCAACGTGACTTGACCTTCCTGCGGCCAGCTTGCGAGCTGAAGACTTTCTTTCCGCAGTTTCCCGCAGCTGGAAAAGGAGCTGTTTACACAGGCTGCCATCGCTTGGGCAGGTACCCCATTTTCTCTGGCTGGGTTTGCTACTTCGCCGATCGCCATCCCGGCCATCGCAGAAGAGGGACCTGCAGTAACTACCTGCTTGCCTGCTATTTACCTACATCTGCATTATGCAGCCCACTCTTTTCTTTCTTCATCCAGGGCAGGATGCGTGGCTGACTAGGGTTGTAGATTGACTGCCCTCCAAGACAAGGTACCCGATGCAAGATGTTATTTATGCGGGAAATCATTCCTGAACAATGCCACCCAAGACCCAAAATCCCTCTGAAACTCACTCCCCGCCCTAAAGGTACTACCTAGTTATTACATCGATGATGGACTCGGGGGCGAACATCCTGCTGCCACGCCTGCTACCATACGGGCCCAATCCCCCGCCCAATCACTCAACAGAACCACGATAAAGTATCGTGGCGCTTTATTATATCATCTCTTCCACCATCTTACTTCCGTTGCTACCCTTGCTCACCAGCCCGAACACGTTGCCCATCGGCCCCTCCATAATCTCCTCGGACACGGCAATCTTACTGCCACCCTTGTTACTCACCCATCGAATCAGGGTCGCGGCCGGTTTAACATCAGCCTCGGCTGAGTTACCGCGAGCGCCCTTTTTGCTCGTCTTGGGCGCCTGTTTCTTTAAAAGTTTGTTGATAGTCTCCATCTGTTGGTAGCTTGATCAGAAACCAGGTGCATCATGAACGCGTGTCACGCGACATACCTTGACTTCTTCATTGCGCTTCTCGCTCAGATTTCGCCGACGGCGGGCCATTTCCTGGCGGCGCATAGATAATTCTTCTGCCGTGAAAACTTTTTTTGCTTGTACCTCTGTAGTAGTATAATTAGCTTTGCGGATGAATCCTCAGTGTCTCGGAACGCACCATCCGACAGCTTCATGTATTCTTGTGGCTGCTCGTCAAAACGGGCTCTCTGGCGCTTGGTCATTTTTGCGAGATCTGGTGTGCCAGCGCGGCTGCCATCATCATCGCTTTCCAGCTCTTGGATCTCTGTTTCGCCCTCGGCATCTTCCTCGTCATCCTGCTCCTCGTCCTCGTCCTCGTCGTCTTCTTCCTCGTCCTCGTCCTCATCACCATCCCCGGCAACCTCAATCTCCTCTCCTTCGGCATCCTCGTCGGCCATATTCCCATCACCCAGACCCACGGTCGCATCTCCCAAGTCGCTATCTGGCTCACTAAGCTCGTCATCGTCATCGTCATCGTCTGCAATAATGCGAGATGCGGCTGCTCTGACAGTAGTACGAGGCTTAGCGGAGCGCGAGACCTTGATGCTTGTTACCTTGTTGCGACGGGCGGGCGGCGCTGCATCCATATCGACATCGCCATCGGCGTCAAGATCCTCGCCCTCGGCATCCATGTCCACCTCGTCCTCGCCCTCGGCGTCCTCGTCGAGATCGACCTCCACCTCATCCTCCAACTCGTCCTCATCATCCTCTTCGGGACTGGAATCGACAACGTAGCTCTTCTTGGTGCCGCGGTTACGCTTGCCGGTGACGATTTCGCCGACATCAAACTGCTCAGAGCGACGGCCGCCCCGGGCCGACTGACGAGACCGAGATGGCATGCTAGTTGACTCTGGGGATGAAGGCGCGTCGCGGTATACAGTGGAGCGTCCTGAGCGGCGGGATGAAATAAGACCGTCGTCAACCCTTTCATTGTCAGCCCATTTCGATTGCACTGAGATATTTTCAGTCGCCTTGGTAGCAGCCGAGCGTTTGGGACGAGACGCCATAGAGGGCGAGATGTGGACGAGCGAACAAATGTGTACGGGTGGCGATGTAGTGAGCTAAATTCACAGGTTGCAAGCCGCTAATGCGAAACTGGTGGTCGGTTATTTTGATCCTGGAAGCTGCCTGGTTGTGGGTGGAGGACGGGGTTGATGCGGGAGCGCAGGTTTTGGTGTTTGTTGTTCCAAGGTACAAGCAGCGAACCGACGACACTGACCTCCCGCAAGCTGTTCATGGATGCGTCACACACTGCTCGCCCCTAGCACCAGCAACACCAGCGCATTTGATTTTGCAGCAGCAAACGGAAACAGAATTTGTACATACCTAGCTAGTGCCTGGCCATGTGTTAGAGTGACTTAAAAAGCAATCTCTTGATTGTTAACAATGGGTCGCGAAGGGCATTCAGAGACTGCTATTTAATTTTACACCGTACGTTGAGTTCTTATTCTGTGCGACAACATTCGGTAGGGACGAGCACAGCGCTCTGTTGCTGTCGCACCGTAGCGGGGGTGAATAACCATGTACCTCATCTAACGATACCCTGTACAGGCGCAGTCCAGTTATCTTTGGCTCCTCAAAGTCGCCTATCTACCCCACAGGGAGAGACAATAAAAACAGGATATGTGCATAGCTCTAGTTAGCCTACGCAACCCATTAAACACGTCCGCGGTTTAACCGTCTGTCTTTAACATGTAACTTTTTCAAGCTGCGCCACTCAACATGTACCACCAGTGTGACTGACCACTTTAAATGGCTCTTGTCACCACTTCATCATGGGGTCGTCTTGGTTCTGTCAGACAACCGGGGTTAGCATGGGACAAACAAGACACCCAGCTTTAGGAGATATACTTTGGCACACTTGAACTGGAAGGATTTTTCATGGTAAACGTACCTACTTACACTATGGCTTCGTGAAAGCCTAATAGCAAGGGCGTCTTCACCAGGCAATATACAGCGCCCCACTATAGCTTTGCCTCGGCACCACGCAGCCATTGATCCAACTGAACCTTGGTTGTTCACTTCCGTCACAGGGCACTACACCACAGACTCCTTTCAATAATCAAGGGTACAGACCGCAAAAAAAGATACGCAATGTGTGACTCGGGCGATGACGGCATTCCATCATGGCAACGGGCACCCCAATCCACCTCCGCGGCTTCACCAGGTGCCGCAGCAATGCAAGCGGCGGGAACTGACGCCCGCGACGATGCTGGGAAACAGAGCGCAGACGGCAAACTAGCAATCGCGCGACGCTTTTTAGACGATGAGAAGGTTAAGAATGAACCGCAGGACAAGAAAGCGGCCTTCCTGAAGACGAGAGGCGTGGAAGACGTGCATATTCAAGAGCTGCTGAGCAATGCTCACCCCATAGTAAGACTGGGCGCCTGAAAGAGTCAAGAAGCCCTCAATTAACTCGTTGTTACTCGTATAGGCCGCAGAGAAAGAGGCTCATGTCGATGCTTCTTCTCCCGCACCAAATAAACCTACATCCGCCGCCGCCGAACGAGCCCCGATCGTCACATACCCCGAATTCCTTGCCACACCGCAGCGCCCACCACCTCTCTTCACTACGCATGGTCTTCTTAATGCGGCTTACGGATTTGCGGGGCTTGCAACGCTCATATACGGAGTAAGCAAATACGTGGCTGAGCCCATGGTCGAGAACCTCAACGACGCGCGTCAGGAGCTACACGTTATAACAGCCAGTCGCCTCGAAGAGCTTGTGAACCAGCTCGAACGTACAGTTTCAGTCATACCGCCCCTTAAGCATTCTGTGCCGGTCACGAGCCCACTTTCACCTACTAGTACAGCCATGGGTTATGACGAGGAGGATAACGAGGATCCGGCGGAAATGTTTCACCGAGATATTGGCACGCAAACCTCCCTCAGCGACACGGCAACCAACGTACCTGAGAATGCGAAGCAGCCGGAGGTAAGGAAAGCCTCATCGCTGCAACATGTTACGGATGTGAATAAGCTAGCCAAGTGCGTTTCGGGCCTCCGGGATGCCGTCGTCTCGCAAGGTGGCGATTTCGAGGATATCAAGGCTCAGGTTGAGCACTTTCGGGAAGAATTGGACCGCATGACTTTCCCACAGATGGACTTTACACCTGGTACCTACGGAATAGCTGTAACATCGGGATCTAAGAATGAACCAGATGACGAGATACGGAAGGCGAGGGACAATATCCGTCGAATCAAAGGCCTGCTGCTCAGTACAAGAAGTTTCCCCGCATTGACGAGATAGGTGAACTACTTGTCGGGGCTATATAATGATATCCATCGTATTCGTCAGCATTGGACCGAGTGCCATTTTTAATTCTTGTAATATATTCTGGGTTGGGAAATACGGAAAATGTGTCTTGTCCTACACTGAACATAAACTGTTCTGAGCATCCCAATCTTGAGGCACATATATTGTGGCCGCAGCAGTTCAAGAACTACAAGAGTCGATACAGGGCAAACCAAATGATACTACTTCTCTGGATCAGGAATCCCATAATGTTCAAAAAATGACCTCCACGACAAAACGCGGATATGCTCAAACCCTTGACCCGATCTTTTTTGCTCTTCGTACCATTCTAATGTTGGCATATATGTATATTGCGACTCCCCCTGGACGCGCTCGACCATTGCCCACTGGTATAAAGTGTTGTTATAGGGTGTAGACTTCGGTAGGCTCGCATTTGGCGGATCGAACAGAACACGAATGGCTTCCTCTGGGGCCTCATTAGCCAAGGTCTCTGCGTTGTTGAATGTTGCGCACTGCGGCTGTGTGGCAGAGTTGGACATAAATGGTAAGCCCCTGTTACGCACAAGACTCCATCCGCGATTCAACAGGTGCTCATGGTTTAAGGGAAGCCAGCTCTTAACGCTGGCTGCCGCTGCCTTCACCCAGTCAAGAGTAATATCTAACGGATGCGAGAACATTTTGGACGCCTTGAAGCCACCTGCCCAGACTTTAACAAGCGGGAGATTTATCTTGGCGTACTTGTTGGATACCTCAGCGATGAGAGTTCTTTGAAGGGGCAACAGATCTGACTCGGATATTGTTTGTGACTGGCGCGTCACATCTCGGAGACGATAATCCCATATAAGTAGCTCGGTGTTCCCCCACGGTTTTCGGTGTAGCTCCATGGGTCGCAGAATGGCTACCCAAGGATGTGCAAGTGGCCCATCATGCACATCGGATCGACCATGGGCGTTATCGGGCACGTAGAAAACCCCAACTTGAGTATTCTTATCTCTCTTAGAAGCCGCCTTCCCGCTTATCAATTGACTGACGTGTTCTGCGAAAAGGTCCACCCACAGACTCGCATCGCCGCACTGTGATGATCCCTCGTGCTGGTGGATTGGCCATGGACAGATTGAGAGAGGGCTCCACGAACTCGCGTTCGATTCTTTGATAACACCTTTAATGAACATGGTGAGATACTCTGGAGTATCTCTTTGCACCAGCTTTGGGCACATACGCTCAGCATTCGACGTCATGCCATGGAACCGATTGGCTTTCGCAAACTTGCTACTCAAGCTGGATCGCTCAATATATCTTGATAGTTTTGTAGCATCATCGTTGTCTGAGCAAATAACGCTAAACTTTCGAAATTTGTTGACTTGGGATGCACTCCACCATCCGAACCAGTTGACAAGACTTTGCTCATCGTTGCCGTCAATGAAAACAGGTGCCTGTACGACTGGGGATAACATCGTTTCATCATATTGAAGCAACAACTTCTTCATCAACATATAAGTCTTCGATCGCACCTCCAGAACTTGCTTGGAATCTTGCACTTCCAAACTGGTGTCTTTCTTTTCTGACATCAAAGAGAGCAGCCAGCCGTCTATGTCATGACAGACGACTACAGTACCATGGTAGCGTACTGCAGCCTTAGCTGAGAAATTGTTCCAAACCCATTTCAGCAAGTTGTACACTTGCATGGGCTGAGAAACAAAAAAACTTGGCGTGACCATAATTGCAACACCGGGTGGAAATGCCCAGTCCAACGCGCTGCTAACTTGATCCATATACTGCTCTATATACTGCTCCATGTCCTGTGACTCTGAAAAAGTCTGACAAAATGGTAGTCGAAAGATCCAAAACTTGTAATCTTCGTTCCTACTATGGAGCAGCCTCGAAAAGTGAGGCAGGCGGTGAAGCAACTGAATGCAGTCTTGGTGTAGAATGACTGCACCTCTGGCCCCTTTGCAAAACTTTGCCCAATGTCCTGCCACAGCACAGGAGCGAACATCGCAGTTTCTATTGAATAATCTCAACCATCGACACAGAAGATCTTCCTCTGGTTTTGCTGACGGCGGAAAAACCAAGAAAAAACTATCGGTGATCGGTTGGGTTTTATCCAGTGTGTCATTGGTCGGCAGCAGTCTTTGATAGAGCTGTCTGTCAAAAAGCCCAGTACCCGGGGCATATTTAGGGCTGCATTTGAACGGCATATCGCTGTCTCTGAGGCTAGGTGTGGGTGAAAACGCCAGATACCGTAGCAGATGACCTTCAGGTGACGCTGAGGTTGGGACGAGCGGACTCTGCTGCCAGTCGGCAGACATGCCCGGGTAAATAACAATGCAGAACCCAGAAAGATGGCACAATATGCCAAAGGAAGACGAGTGTAGATATTCCACTATTGTTTCCAGTTCATTTGACTGAAGAACTGGGCAGGCCGTTCCTAGGAAGCATTCCCCGAAACTGAGTTCGGTTGCACGAAATTGGCGAAGGAAGTCTTGGGCAGTGCATACATGGGAAAAATGAAGAACATCAAGTCCCAAAAATGTCTCAAACAAGGCCATTTGCGCGTCTAAAATCTGCGAAGAGACCTCGAACAAGCACTCCAGCGAGATAAACCCAATCCGACATTTTTTTGGCAGACTTTGGCGCGTACTGCCTCGTTCTCGTCCATATTTTTCTTCGGTGGACTCGGACGCCGATATACTTACAGATCGTGTTTTTAAATTCGAGCTTGGTGAGAGTAGTTCATGAGGGCGGTCAGGTACAAAAAGACTAGACTCAGCCTGACTGCTGGGCATGCCTTCGAGCGCTGGCGTCAGCGAGAATGAGACTCGTGTTTCGTTTTCGTTGAGAACTGCTGCTGGAAAAAGTACACGGTCTTTTTCATTTTGTTCGGCAATATTTTCTGAGTCTTCACGGTGCAGTAGTCCTGCTCCCGTCATTTTTGGAGAAGCTTCACAGCCCTCACCTCTCGAGACCGTAGTGCTTCTTAAACAATTGCTTGAGAAGCTCTGAATATGAGCAGAAACTCCAAGGGAAGAATTTACAATCGGCGACGATTTTCCACTGCCATTGTCAATTTCCATGGCGTCGCTTCCCAGGTCGGACTCAGTATCAGGCGCCTTACTTGCCATCAGTATACTTGACCCGTGGTTGAGAACGGTACCATCGGAGTTTGTATACCTGGAGGGCCCAATAATAATTTCTCCAAGCACTTTCTGTGGGTTCTCTGCTCGCTCCTGGATATCTTCCACTATCGCATCTTCCACGCATACTGAGTCTGCGTTTTCCTCCGGCGTTGTCATTCCCAACTCCTCAGCAGTGTTATGGACTGCAGAACACCCGTCGGCTTCCACCTCGAAGTCAGAATCCGAAAACAAATCATCAATTGATGAACGGGGGCGACCGGAAGCTTTAGAGCTCTGCAAAGTAGGCTGTGGTGCGAGGGCAGGGACTGTCTGGTGAATATTGAGCCCTGTAATCCTGGGTTGGTCACTCGGCGTAACATTTATTTCGTCAATTACCTGATCCAATGTCTTATCGTAATGCACAGTCTCTAAGCCGCGGCGCTGCCGTTCACGATTTCGCTCTTTATGACGAGCGTACCGTTCACGAATAATTGAGATGAGAGCGATGCGCCACTCATTAATATCGAACCTGGGTAGGTCACCATTTTCTTGCCTTTGCTTGACCTGGGCCCAGTCCTGCAGTAGACCTTCTTGAATGTTCTCTTTTGGCTCCCATGACGCTTCGCTGAGAGGAAAATTTTCCCACTCCACAAGATACTTGGTCTTGCCCGCAACCAGCCCTTCAGCGAGGATCTGTTGCACTGGCCATTCAAAATCCGACCCAACATCGTTCTCGACCGTAGAAGCAATAGATTCATTATCGTCGATATCCATAGCTTCAGGCTAATGCACGCCCTGCACGTTTAGGGGCACACGGTCGAGTATGCAGTGCGATATAGCTCCGGCAGTTTCTGTTGATGGTGGTAGCGCTGAGGTGGACGTAAATCATGCCGAAGCGCAAAATATCCCATTTCCTGGTTGCGTAAGTCGAGGAATATTGATCGGCTTATGCGAAGTGCTTCGAAGCAATCGAGTTCGTGTGCAAACGGGTACTGGCTGGGTTGTGCTGACTTATCGGGGGTAAACGGAGAAAGGTTTAATCGTGTAGGGTAGGTTATCGTGAGTAGCAGGGCCCAGTCGCTTGCAATCAAGAAAATTTCTGGGTGATATGTTGTGTGCTGCAAGAATTCTGATGGCTCAGTGAGCCGGCCGGGGTGGAAAAGGGGGGTTGGTACTTGGGAGCTGCCAGGCAACGGTAACAAACGCGAACTAGCAGGTCACGGAGCTGCACCGAATTAATATCCGGTAGACTTGCGGCTTACCCAGTAGGTACGTATTTCCGTGGCCGAGCCTTATTTCACCCACTTCTCATCGAGTATGTATAAAAATCGGGATCCCAGGTCTTGCTGCGCTGGCCTACTTGTGCTGAGCACCAAGGAGGGCGAGGAAAGTTGACGAAGACTTCAGACTCGAGGCCGCGAGGATTTTTACTAAAAGAAGACAGCATCTTCCGTTATTTTGAGACAGTTCTAATAGGATATCCTTATCTTTGACATCTTGTAGATGCGCACTCCTCAAGCGCGATGGAGAATAAACAAGTTTAGGTAACACAGTCTGGTAGCCCCAGCTCATATCAATATGTCAGCTCTACTACTTTTCGCATGTATTGACCCCCTGTTGTATTGACGTCTTTTGCCGCATTTGCTGAATGCAAATTAAATTCGTTGTGACTGATAAAGCGTTTGCTATGTTGGCGCTGGTGCGACACGCAGCTTAATTTATTACCGGGTACCTTTCTTGGGAGGGACGGGGGAGACGTCGCTGCCCCTTTGCCCTCCTTGGTGCTTCACCCTCCAAAGTTAGCGCGGCAACATCGGCAGCCCCACCTGGCACCAGACCTCTTACTGGGCCTTCGTTAAGCCGCGACTTTCTCTCCTCCACATCCCACAACGTCACCGCAACCGTCTGTATACACATCCGCTCCTTCACGCCACAATACCGCAGCCATGGCTAATGACGAATACGATGTATGTATACCTACATCCAATTTCCTGATTTGCCCCCTTGTTGCCTCTTTGGTCGCCTGTACTGACCTTGCTATTGCACTAGTTCCTCTTCAAAGGTTCGCCTAACCGCCTGTCCCCCCTGATTCAACTTCACAGGTTTCGGCTGCAATACTCCCGCTTTAGCGCATCAAAACTAATACGATGGCCTGTAGTCGTTTTGATCGGAGACTCTGGTGTTGGTAAATCCAACCTTCTTAGCCGATTCACTCGCAACGAGTTCAACCTGGACTCGAAGTCTACTATCGGCGTCGAATTTGCGACGCGATCCATCCAGGTTGACTCCAAGACCATCAAGGCACAAATTTGGGATACTGCTGGTCAGGAAAGATACCGTGCCATCACCTCCGCCTATTATCGCGGCGCCGTCGGTGCGCTCCTCGTCTACGACATCAGCAAGCACCAGACCTACGAGAATGTCACGAGGTGGTTGAAGGAGCTGCGCGACCACGCCGATGCCAACATTGTAATCATGCTTGTGGGTAACAAGAGTGATTTGCGGCATCTGAGAGCGGTCCCTACCGAAGAAGCGAAGGCGTTTGCTAGTATGTTATACCTGCAGCATCATAAATTGCTTTCCCTAGTCATTCTTTGCCCAGCTGACCATTTCCTTCAGGTGAAAATCATCTCTCCTTCATCGAGACCTCTGCCCTCGATGCTAGCAATGTTGAACTTGCTTTCCAAAACATTCTTACTGGTTCGCCCGACCTCAACTCTCGTACCATTGGTATCTACAAGCTAACTCGAATTTCTACAGAAATCTACCGCATCGTTTCTAGCAAGGCCCTTGACGGCGGCGATGGTGCCCAGGCTACCATTGGCGCCGGGACAAACATCACTTTGAGCAAGCCCGCAGATGATGATGCCTCGAAGGGTGGCAAGTGCTGTTGATTCGACACACAGCCCGATCGTTATCTTGTGCTAGATACCAAAACGCCGCGGGCCGCGGGCCGTGGTGCGCTCACAATATTGCGCGTATATGTAGATATTGTCGCGTTTCACAGGGGAATGCGGCCCCAATGATTTCGAACTGTTGAAATAGGTGGCGCAGTCACTTTGGCTTTCCTTTGTTTATGACGATGGTCAAGTTCTGATACGTTTGACGATTGCTACTTAGCCGTTTGTAGCTAAATGAAACCCCCTAATACTAAACAGACGCAATTACATCTGGTCACGAAGATAATGAGGCCACGTAGTTAACCACTTCCCGATGACTTCCATAGGGGCAGCTGTTCAATCGCAGAGCAAGTTTGTTTAAGGACGATTGAGGGGCAAACAGGGAGAGGTGCCTGCTTGGCGTCTCCCGGGCCGCCGCCAGCCCCGCTCCAGTTGATAAGGAATTCTTATCGGTCGGAGAAAGTCTTCTCCGCCCGAATTTTTTGGTAGCCAGCTTACCGTCTAATACTTTTTTCTTGATCGCAGCCATTTGATTGAAAAGTTATTAATCGTACAACACACAAGATACAATGGCCGCCGTTTATAAATCGCTTTCCAAGAGTAGCGCCCAGAGGCAAGATGCTGCTTCATCTGGCGCTAGAAAAAATAAACAGCGAGTTTTAATCCTATCGTCTCGCGGCGTCACCTACAGGTAGGTCACTCTTTCCCAACATGCGAAGGACTTTGCGCAACGTACGCTGGCTTACAAGACCATAAACAGACACCGTCACCTGTTAAACGATATCGCCTCCATGCTCCCTCACGGCCGAAAAGATGCGAAGTTTGACTCCAAGTCGCGTCTCAACGAGCTCAATGAGCTCGCTGAGCTATACAACTGCAACAACGTTCTCTTCTTTGAGGCCCGTAAAGGACAGGATCTTTATCTCTGGCTTAGCAAAGCCCCCAATGGTCCTACTGTCAAGTTTCATCTACAAAACTGTGAGTGGAGCCATGTTCTATGACAAACTGCAGGTCACTAACGGGTTTCAATGCAGTGCACACTATGGAGGAGCTTCATTTCACTGGCAACTGCTTGAAGGGCTCGCGACCCCTTCTCTCCTTCGATGCTACCTTTGACTCAGAGCCCCACCTCAAAGTCGTTAAAGAACTTTTTTTTCACGCTTTTGGGGTTCCCGAGGGAACCCGAAAATCCAAGCCTTTCATTGATCACGTTATGGGATTCAGTATTGTCGACGGAAAAATCTGGATTCGCAACTACCAAATTAGCGAAACTGAAGGTTCTCTCCTGGACTCCGAGAGTGACAACAAAGATGCCAAGAAGAAGAAGAAGACGCTCGCCGCGACTGGCAGTAGTCTCGAGGTCAGCCTCGTCGAGATTGGCCCCCGGTTTGTCCTTACCCCAATTGTCATACAAGAAGGCTCCTTTGGTGGACCTGTCATCTACGAGAACAAGCAGTTTATCTCGCCCAACCAGATCCGCGCTGATCTGCGCCGATCCAAGGCTGGTCGTCACAATGCCAGAGCTGAGCAGACTGTAGGTAGGTTGTCGCGAAAAGCGGATCTCGGGTTACGAACAACTGGAGGCAAGCAGCAAATACTTGGCGATGAATTAGACAAGAGGAAGTTGTTCGCATAAACACCGCGTTTGGTCTTCATTCACAGCGTTGGCGTTTTATTCCCAAGTAAAAAGAAAAAAGTTCTTTACGAAGTGCTAGGTTTCTAGATAGCAACACATATGCACCTGTTCTTTTTCAAATAATGTGAAGTGGTATATTGATGACCGATAACGGTTGAGCCTCCTCTACTGCCGAGCATATGTGCAACAGAGAGCGAAGATATGATATAATTTGGGTGGACGATGTTGAAGTAAGTGGAAGAAAGAAGATACAAAAACTGTGGAAGGAGATCGGAATAGAAGGAAATTATGTAAAAATGTATCATTTATTATCAGAGAGAGAGTCTACATACTTAACCGGCAAAAGGCCGGCCGTAAATGCGGTACTAAGTTTATCTAGTCATAGACCATGGGCTCCGTACCCAGCCAACCTTCCTCCATCCACCACACCACGACTTGCAAGAGTAATGTGCATCATGCATTCTCTAGCACCGCCAGCAGCAATGTCAGAATCAGAACCGCAAACCGAAACCATCTACTGCGCAATGGTGTGCGACATTCCCCCTTTTGCCTATAGCCCCAATGCCGGGGTGTACAGATTATAAACTGCAAATGCCACCATCCCCCGTCCTACATTTACACAAGTGGAAGACGGGGCTTTTTAGGAGTCGAAATCACTCCTGAGAATTAGCTTTCTCTCAATCCTACGCGAGGCATTCGCCTCATGGTTTTATCTTGAAGCTGAGCTTCTTGGATTTGTTGCCAGCGGCGGCACCCCTTTCACGCAGTTGACTCATACTTTATCCTTCTTGCCGACCTTCACCTCTGTGTCGTACAGGAGATAGTGCCTATTCAACAGATTCGGTTACATCGCAGCCATGAATTCGCAAACCAATCCACTTAGGGGCCTCGTCCAATACCCCGTTGAGATTTTGTTGGAAATATCTTCGCATTTGGACGTCGACTCCATCTTTAATTTCTCCCTTGCTTGCAAGAGCTTAAATAGAATTTTCAACAGGAACAAAACAGCGATTCTCCTTAGGGCCTTATCAAGGGATTTCAGTCCGTTCGAGGAGTTGCTCCAAGTCTACACGGCGACAGCGGATGACATTAACTGTTGCACCTACTACCAGCCTCGCACGGTCTTATTCAAACGCTTCCCTGACGATGCCAGCCATGCGATCGAACCGCAGCCTACCTGCAGAAATGAATCTGCTAACTGCCATGCAGAATCGAACAAGACAAATCATACAGTTCGCAAGGTAGCAGGCACGGCGACTAGCAACGTTGCAGTGCTGACCGAGAATGACTTTGGGCCTGTGTTGCGCATGTGTCGGGTGGTCCGTCAGTGGGAGCAGCTATTCCCACAGATGCGATGGTTCTACTATCCAGAGGCTTGTAGAACATTGCGTGACCAAGAGCTTCGACGATTTCGGCGCGCGTTTTATCGATGGTGGCTCTATGGCACGTATTTTCATGGCGAATGGACACGACCTCAGACTGGACATCCTATACCTTTCGTGCTGGATGTGAGAGTGAGCCAAATACGCCGGTACTCGACTTCAGAGCTAATGGAGCTGCTTGATCTACACGAGACAATTAAGGATATTATTCTGCACTACATATGCCCCCGATTGGATCCTACTTACCAACTGGTAAGCCCAACCTGGAGAGCATTAAAGATTTTCGCTGGCTAATGGATGCTACAGTCGCACAACCCTGCACCGCTCATGGAGAAGGTCGGCAGAGAACATTCCCTTAAAACCATGTGGAATGATCAGAGCAAATGGGCGCGAATTGTTAAGACCTATGCTAAGTTAGGCCCCGAGGAGCTGATGTACTACTTCGAGAATATCTACAGCTACACGCGAAAACGTCTCATTGCCGAAATTCGTCTCGAGCACCCAACCTTTACTTTCGATCAGGAATCGCTTGCGGGAGTCATTCGATGCGTGCTTGAAGAACGACAACTAGTAGATAATCTGCCTATTGTTCCAGGGGATTGCGAAGGTGGTATATTGGATTTTGACGACGAGCGAGACGCGCGGCGCATGGATTTTGAACAAGATGGAAGGGTAGACGGTACACTGCCACCTGGTGTACCAGCTGTGCATCAATTCTCGCGCTATTTTCCACGGGGAGATGATGGGGAATATCTAGAGGAGGAATTGCGCAGCGTGTTTGACCTACACGAATACACTGCCGTGCTACAGGCATAGATAATTATGAACGCAGCTGAGCTTTTGGTGTTGTGGCTTGTTTGTAAAGAGCCTTTTAAACGAAAACGCGTGGGTGTTAACCAGCCAGTAAAGCGAGCACCACCGGCCTCGGTATGGCAAGATCGACGATAAGTCTTCTGATGCGGATTGGAGAATTTGAGAAGCGTGTTTGTATTAGTGTCTAGTCGATCGATACTGCTCAGATCGTGAGCATTTCCACTTCCGCAATATATAGATATGTCAGTTGTATCAAAGTTATCGGCGCAGAAAACCTGACAAGGGAAATGGTATTCGGCTCGAAGGTGTAACTATTCCCCAGCCCAGTGACTGCCTTGTTTCCTATTAAAACAAAGAATATTGTATTGTTGAGGGCATGACCAGAGGCCCCCCTCCCGCGTAGGGTAGGTAGGTACCTGGGCCCACTACGTACGTGGTACCTACCTAGGCAGTGAATTATTAGGTAGTTAGGTACCCAGGTAGGTACCTACTACCTACATATTCGAAAGCTCCTACTAACTCAAATACCTATTTAAGCACGCATATTGGCCGTGATACGAAGTATTACCATTAATTGCACCGTCTTTGCACCTACATAACACCACACTGTCCACTCTACAAGGTACCAGTTATCCGCTCGTGTCACGTCTTGCCCTGGCCGTTTGCGCCGCGAGCCACCGCAGCGTTCAAGACTCATCACTTTTGCCCGAACAGTCGCCAGAAAAAAAAGGCCTCTTCTTATTTTTATCGCCTCTATCTCTTCCTTCCAACCCACTGCAGCCCGGTTGTGACTGCTGCCGCTCGGCGCCGCCCTACAATCTTTCGTATGTATGTATGCTACCCGCCCAACTTATCCTCTGTTATCCCTACCTGCCACGACCGCGGAAAGGTTGGATAACCCAGCTTGGAGCTGTGAGGAGGTGTGCATACGTCAATTTACTTTTTCTCTGGAGTTTTCGTGTTGCTGGTTGATGCGCCATCGCCACGACTGCACTTGGTGAACACCCATCCCAGGAAACTGTGTCTGGTTACGACCAAACCCCCAGAGCTTTGGTAATGGCGGCTGTGATTTCTAGCTCCTAGCATTTTATCAACTCGCCCCCAAAAACATAATCTTTCGTCATTTATATTCAAGGGACACATTGCTGACGAAATAGTCTCCGACCTCATAGAGAAATTAAGCTGGATGAGCTTGCTAACAGTGCAGCGGCACCTCAACCGTCGATTTGAACGGCGCATTTGACGTTGGAATAGAACCGTTCCAAATCTCCAAGATCTTGGCTATGGAACAGGTGGAAGTCAATATGGAAGGTGATGATCACCCCATGGGGGAAGCCGAACCTGTGAATGGCTCTGCTAGCACTCGGGCCGGCGACGGAACCACATCCAATTCTGCCGACTACGAGTCGGAGAGTGATACCGATGAGACACCCATGTCTGTCGAACTGCTCCGACGTCGCGGATTGCTTCCTACCGGGTGTTGCTACGATGACCGCATGAAGCTACACATGAATGCGGACTTCAGCCCCAACACACATCACCCGGAAGATCCCAGACGTATTCACGAAATTTTCAAAGCCTTCAAGAAAACGGGACTTGTTTACACCGGTCCACAATCCGAACTGCCTCGCGTTATAAAAGACTCTCCTACAAAGTATATGTGGCGGATTCCCGCGCGGCCAGCCCGGCGGGACGAGATCTGTCTGGCCCATTCTGCCGAACACCTGACATGGGTTGAAGGCATTGATAAGTTGAGCTCCGCTGAACTTCGTGCGCTTACCAGACGGTTTGACCAAGGTCGCGAGTCACTGTATGTTGGTAGTATGTCGTACCCGGCGGCTTTGCTCTCTGCTGGCGGTGCGATTGACACATGCAAAAATGTTGTTGAGGGGCAGGTGAAAAACGCATTTGCCGTCATTCGGCCGCCCGGTCATCACGCAGAGTACGACCAGGCTATGGGGTTTTGCTTCTTCAACAACGTACCTGTGGCTGTACGCGTTTGTCAGCAAGACTATCCTGATATCTGCCGCAAAGTTTTAATCTTGGACTGGGACGTGCACCACGGCAACGGGGTTCAGAATATCTTCTATAATGACGCAAACGTTCTTTATATCTCGATCCATGTATATCAAAATGGGTCTTTCTATCCAGGAAAGTCTCCCGATCCCAGTGTTCCCGACGGCGGCATCGAAAACTGTGGCATTGGACCAGGTCTTGGCAAAAACATTAACATTGGATGGCACGATCAAGGCATGGGAGATGGAGAGTACATGGCCGCGTTCGAAAAGATTGTCATGCCCATTGCAAAAGAGTTTGACCCTGACCTGGTTGTCATTTCGGCTGGATTTGATGCTGCGGATGGAGATGAGTTGGGCGGTTGCTTCGTCACACCACCATGCTACGCTCATATGACGCATATGCTAATGTCTCTGGCTGATGGAAAGGTTGCTGTCTGCCTCGAGGGTGGCTATAACTTGCAAGCTATTTCCAACTCGGCAGTGGCTGTTGCGCGAACATTGATGGGCGAGCCGCCGCCTCGCATGAAGCTCCCCATGATCAACAAGGAAGCGGCGCGAACTCTGGCTAAAGTTCAAGCCTATCAAGCGCCATACTGGCAATGTATGCGCCCAGGTGTTGTCAATGTACCAGAGACACAGCTGCTCGATGGAAACCGTCTCCATGATGTCATTCGAACCGCACAACAACAAGCCTTACAGGCCAAGTATAATATGGTACCGTTATACGTACAGCGCGATCAAATATCTAAGTCATTCGAAAACCAAGTACTGGTTACACCAAATCTACAGGATTCTAGACGCCTGCTAGTAATTATTCATGATCCACCACAGCTGCTGGCGCAGCCCGACGTTATTGATGGATCTTTGGACAGCCACAACTCCTGGGTGATAGATGGCGTCACCCAGTACATCAACTGGGCAGTTGAACAGAAATTTGCAGTTATGGATGTAAATGTTCCGGCCTACATATCACAGGACGGGGATATGGAAGCTTTTATCCCGGGCTTCAAAGATCGAGCACTCCAAGAACAGATGCAGTCTCTGATGTGCTATCTGTGGGACAATTTTCTTCAACTCAGCGATGCAGAGGAAATATTCTTGATGGGAGTTGGGGACGCATACCTCGGGGTTAAGGTGCTTCTCCTAAACAGAGGTAACAACACCTTGCTTTACGTCAGACGAACCTTGCTGCAATTTGCTAATTTGTTTTCAGACTGCAAAACCAGAATATCCGGCGTTGTCAACTTTGTTTCGGGCAGTCTACGTCCCGTGAAATCCGATATAGACACTGAGCTTTCATCCTGGTATAGGGACAATTCTCGTGTCTATGTGGCGGGCGATCACGCTTGTTGGTTAGACTATGAGCTGACGCGCAAGGTGCAGAAACGTCGCTTTGGCACCGTAGTTCGCAGCGAAATGGTTGGGTTGAACAAGATGATGCGTGCACATGCAGAGGAGACACAGCGCTGGATCACGCAACGCGTTGCTGATACCCGTGGAGAGACGACTGAGGATGAGAAGTCGCCACAATAAGGCTATGTTGTTGACATGGGTGAACCGCTCACTTGATTTGGTCGTATGTAGGGGGTCTGGATCTGCTTTACGTTTCTAAGTTCCCTATATTCATTTTTTTGTACTACTTCGCCTTCTCTTTTCACCTAGATCAACGTGCATGGCGTTTCTTGTGAAGACATAACGACCTCGTCTGGTAAACCCTTATTGCTCACAGCATTTGCACAGTGGAGATAGTGTACTGTGTGACACACTGTGCTAACGCGTTTGCGCACTGTCAATCACTTGGAGTCCAATGGCTGAAATGCAAATTTCATGGAAAGTAGATCTGCATCTCCTTTTTGATTTACACACCGCGTATCTTGCGCAGAACGCCAAATGGACCGTGATAGAGATCGAAATCGAAGGTATAGGATATTGAATGGCACCCCTTTTTTTTCTTTTCAGCGTGTTGGGCAGTTGGTGTTCTGCGAACCGAAGGGCGCGCGATCTCTCCGTTCCGTCAAATAAGCTTGAGTTTAGCTGACGAAGCAACAACTGTAGATTCGACGACGGCGAAGTTGTTCGATATGGTGCGGGGGAATCATGGCGCCCAACTCCCCGCGACAGATCTCCCCGGCGAGCTAGGAGCCCAGGGCGTTCTCGCGACCGTGGCCCCCCTCGAAGCCCTAGACCACGCAGCCCTCCTCTGCGCCCTCGCAGCCCAGGAATGGGTAGCGGTACTGGAGCTGGAAGCGGTCCGGGTGGCTCAGATAGCTATGTGCCAGGAAGATACGTCCCGCGCCGTAGATCCAGGAGCATTGGATTCAGGCGCGATCGCTCTCGAGATCGCGCAGGGCCCAACAGCCCCAGAAGACGGGATCGAACGAGGTCGCCGCCACCGTCATTAGCGCCACGAACATCCCTTCCACCACGATCGCCGATGCGGAGGTCACCTCTGCACAGGTCGCCGCCTCCTGGAAGACGATCACCTTTGCCCCACAGAAGTCCTTCCCGAAGAGCCTCGCCGATTCGGGACATGAGGTTTGAAAGGGACAGGCCTCCAAGATCGCCAAGACGAGACCTTGGAAGAGATCGGCTCAGAGATTTGGATCGAGATAGGGATTGGGATCGTGACAGACTTCGCGAAAAGAGAGATCGCGACCTGGACCGCAGAGATGACAGGCAAGTCCCGATACTGAACCAGCTGAACGCCATGAGAGGTTCTTATGTTGACTTGCTATTAGAAGACGCTCACGCTCACCTTTTGGTAGAGGCGGGCTCGATCGATCCTCCGGGAAGACGACTCCTTCCGGCTATAGACCACGATCAAGATCTCCAGGGCGACGAGACGACCGCTATCTATCATACCGACAAGCATCGCCGCTTAGAGACTCAGGCGTCTCTTCTGCAATTCCTTCACAGCCAGCCTCGGGCAGGGCATCTCCGTTACCTCGAATCCGCTCACCATATACATCTAACGACCAGTCACCCCGCTACCCCGACGGGTCAGGAAGAGACGGCCCCGGGGTCATAAGGTCTCCGCCGCGAGGCCCTGCGGCCCTCCGTATCATGCCCAGCGGTCCAAGATCAGGGGGCGGTCAACTAGATTCTCCATCGTCCCGATCAAGTGGCGCGCCCGATGCAGCCAGCCCTACCAATGCGCCCGCTGGCCCACGCGGTTATGTGCCCTCTGCGCGCAGTGGGTTCCACCCCCGTGGTAGCCGTGGAGGCTGGTCACAAACATCTTCCCGTGGGATATCTTCACCGGGTCATTCTACGCCGATAGGCTCGTCAGGGATCCCGACAGGTCCGCGCAGCCAGTCCATCAGTGCGCAAGTTGGCGCCTCAACGCCAACGCAAGGTCGCCCATTTAACCCGCCGACAGGACCTGCTTCCCAGCATAGCGGCGGTCCCCGGCAAACTCTGGCCCAAAGTCTTATGTCGACGATGCCGCCACTGATTCCCGGTGGTAAGTTGGATCCGAGCATGCTACCAATGGTACTCGGTGTCTCGCGCGACGTGGAGCCACACTACCGTAAGCTGCGTGACGAGGAAGAGAAGATTCGTGAAGAGCTGCGTGCCAAGCAGGAACGCCTGCGTAGGAGCCTCTCCATGTGGGGACGTCTGGAGAGAGATGCGGCTGCTTGGGAGCTGCGCAGTGATCTGAGCGAGAAAAGCATGAAAAACCTCGCGGGTGAGGGCATGGGCGGTGCGGCGTTCTAGTAGGTCGCAAAGCATGCACTGTACGACTTGGTGTGTATCCTTGTTTCGGTCAGAACAACCCAGGGAGGCGGCGTCTGGGAAAGCGGTTCATTGGGTTCCCTTATTATTTTTTAGTTTGCTTTTGAGTAGAGTCTGCTGGTAGGGTTGCACCGATAATGTGCAAACTCCCTCGTTTTCGTCCGTACTTGGGTCTCTATAGGAATTGTGCCTATCGGAATTCCGCTTGGTCTCCGTCCATTATTTCGTATAGATTTTGCTGTTTTCATCTTCCAGCACTCTGAGCCCAACCAGTTTCCGTCAGGTGGCATCGCTACGCCAAGTAACAATACCTACACTGCCTCGAATACTGTGCCTATAGGGCCGTGTATCAAAGACGGCAGTGCGTGGTACGCAGGCACGTAGGCTAAAACTGCAAGACCGGGTCATCAGAGTCGTAGTCGCCGTCCCACTCATCATCCTCGAGCCCATCGTTATCCGTCTGGAAATCTTCCATGCCGTACTGCAGCTCACGCACCTTCTGATTGTCAAATACTAGGTTTACAGTCTTGCAAAGGCCATGTACCTGATGAGCGGAACCCGACGATGCAATGTCGTTGCCGTTGCTGCTAACACCATGCTCGGAGCTTTCTAAATCGGAGAGCTCGTCTTCGTCCGTACTTGGGTCTCTATAGGAATTGTGCCTCTCGGAATTCCGGTCATTGCGCATTAACGATCGGTGTGTTCCATGGGAACAAGTCCCATGCTCTGCAATCCGGGTGCTGCGACGAGAGGGCGGAGTAGGGGTTAGAACACTGTTCTTGGATGATGTAGTTGGTCCCTCAATTGTGAGTTGGTGCGTTCCATGGTCCCGTGGTGGCAGAGGAGATGGCCGCAAAAAGACGCTTTCTATCTTATCACGCCAAGTAGTTCGCATTGAAGCACGAGACTGCCACGGGATGTCTAGCATGGTCTTGACAGAGAGATGACGGAGATTGGGTAGGTTATGCGCATTGTTAATCAGGGTCTGAAGGAACATCTCGGCCGCTTCAACGGACCAGTCACGAATATGTTCAAGGTTGATGACGCGAATGCTAGGCGGCCAGCGAGGCACTTGATCAGGTAGCAGAGCCTGATCGTACATGGGGTCTGCGTCATTCCCCGAATCGTAAAGCTTGTAGTAAGAAAGGTTCATGTCTAGCTCCCGCAGCTTGGGGCATGTATCAGCAAGATCAGTAAGGAACCCCAAGTCAAGTGATTGATTATGATGAAGACTGAGAATTCGCATCTCACCGCCTTTGTCCCGAAGGAACGCTGCGAGGTCAAAAGAGCGAATTTCCCAGCAGTTGATGAGTTCGAGATGAAGCAAGCCGGTTGGTAGGAGACTAAGCATATGGTCGTTCATGACGGTTGATGACTCGAACACAAGATGAGATAGTGCTGGCAATTTTGTTATTGATGCGGCTATCAATCCAATGTGGGCATTGTCCTCATTGAAAAATTGTGCTGCCTCCTCGTCATTTTTCGGTAGTCGTTTAAGTAGGGAGGGCGTTTGAAAGTTTGTGAAGCTCACACGGGTGAGGGTTGCAAAAGACGGTAACTCGTGTATGCGGCTAATGTCCTTCAGTCCATCGACGTAGCCTCCAATCAAACGCCCGCTCCATTCCCAGCTTTTGAGTCGTGTATGATACGGCTTCAAAGTCGCCTCGGTCGCGCTCTTCGCTCCCGGCAGGAGTGCTTGGAAGATTTCTGCAGGATAGTGCCATCGAATACCTCTTTCCAGCTCTCTATATGGAGGCTGATCATATTCAGTGTAAATTATGAGCTCCCGGAGTCGGGGAAGAGGGTGGATAAGCCGGTACATGATACTAGCGGGGACAAGGTGAATATTGAGATGCAAGGTTTCGATTTTAGAACGATAATTGAGTTTTGTTTCAGCCACGGGCAGCTCTAGAAGATTTAATAGCTTTTTGGCCTTCGATATATGTTGGATCTTTGGGCAGCGATAGAGTGTGTCGAGTGCCGGCTCGGTGAAAAAACGACAGCTTGTTGCGACTTGAAGTAACCAGTTGATAGCGAGGCTGCCTGGGGGACTATCCGAAGCCGCATAGTAAAAGATGTCCGACCAACATTCGATGGGGATCCTGGGATCCTTCCAATCCGGGGCGCTGCCCGGCTGTGCTATCGGTTCTTGTTCATGTCTGGGCGACCGTCGGGGCCGCCTCGATGGGTTTGGACGATTGGACTCATGACCTATGCGTTTGCGTTTCGAGGATGCTTTTTGTTCTTTTTCGTCTCTCGATAAATCTAGATCCGTGCTTCTCGTGTCTTTTCTCGGCCGAGTTGTCCTGCGCTGTACCGACTCTGGTGTTTCTCGTGCTTGGATAGTTGATGTTGTTGTGGGCTCGACTGGTCCAACGGCTAGATATTCATGCTTTGCACCCGACTCAGAACATCCTAATTTCTGAATGTCGGTCAAGTCGTCTTCCGAAGATAGTTCGGAGCTCGTGGAAGGCTCCGTAAGCTGCGTAATTTGAATTTTCGATGTACGTGACGGGTTCTGTCGCCGCTGAGATGCGAGCTCAGTTGAGGGATGAGCTGCACGGCGTGTGCGAGCCATTATGCTCAAGAAAGCATATAAAATTCGCAAAATACCTCTATCAGTATTGCGTTTATGGCTTAATTGGCTTTGAGCAGAAACTGGTAACAAGACCGTGCGGATTTCCCGAGGCCCGCACAGTCAGTAGAAGCTGATGAGCTGATGAGCTGCAGAGCCGTCCCTCTGCAAGAGACGATAAGATAAACGCGCAGACAGTTGATGCAGAGCCTTACTGGTTGGGAAGAGCTTGTCGTTTGCGAATCAAAGTCAACAGGTGTCTGGTGGCGCATCGGACTTTTCGCGTTGACTAATAATGTGGGCGAAGTTGGTGCGTCATCGCGGGCCTTGTCGGCCACCCACTTACGGACCCAACATCCTCTTTCTGACGACAAGGTGCCTGCATGCTGTAGTTCCCTGCGGCTTCACGGATGGTAAAATCCCGAGAGCTCCTGGAAGCACAAGCAACTCTTTTCATAACATCAAGTGTTAGTGCCAAAGTAGCCATACCCGCCGACAAAGTATCTAGACGGGCGCCCAAGCGCTCAAGTAATATTTGTTATTCTTGTTAGACGACAGCCGCCGCTAAGCCTCTTTGGTCTCGTGGTCAGATCCTCTGTCCAGTCTGCACGCTGGACGGCCTCTCTTCCTAGGCAACTAGCCAACGCCTTCAGCATTCATCTAGAGGTAACCAGCTTCGCATTTTATTAGCCACTGCAATACTACCTGCGCGTGCCGTCTTGCCCGCGGCAATTTTGCCCCGGGACCCTGCAGCTGTCCTCACACTCTGCCAGCATCTTTCTCCAGCTCAGCGACACGCTCTTTGTACCTTTGCGTCCTCTTCGACGGGCTCACAGCACCAGGAATCTGGACCGTCGTGCGTCGGCTCTACTTTATTCTGTCGTCGACTGTCGCCGCTTCGAAGGTCG
Organism: Cordyceps tenuipes; assembly: GCA_025583755.1. Lineage (NCBI taxonomy): Eukaryota > Fungi > Ascomycota > Sordariomycetes > Hypocreales > Cordycipitaceae > Cordyceps > Cordyceps tenuipes. The sequence goes on from JANZYN010000018.1 coordinate 237,130, forward strand.
TCTCTGTTGCCTTTCGATTTGGCGCTCACTGGCTACCTCGCCTTTCCCTCGAGTTTTACTCTAAAGCCTGACTGAAGCGGAACAGCAGATAGTCGCCGCGGGATCGCAATGATGCTGAACAATTTCTATCAGCGGAAAGCGCCCTTTCTACATCGCAACTGGCTACAGGGCATCACAAATTGGCAAGGCCCTGCTGAGGTAATGGGCAATATCGTTTCCAGTCAGCCTCGGGGTGATGGCCAAGTCGCTCCTCCCCCGCGCAAGCGACGCCGCATTTCGACTCCTGATTCGCTCAACGTTGACCGCCCTATCGCATCGTCAGAGACATTCGACAGGCCCTCAACACTTCGCATTGAAGTCCGCAAGATCTGTCACAAGGATTCTCTCCGGTTTCGGACCACTAGCCTTGACGGCACTGCCTCCAGTGCTATCACTACAACACAGGCAGTTTGCCGTATTACTGTCACCAATACAACCGGCGGTGCGCGTGATATTCTTTACTGTCATAAGCAACCTTGCGATCTCATCACTTCTGAGAATTCGACCGGGCCGCATCCCATCACAAGAGTAAACATGGCGAACCCCTTTCTCCTGCCACGTGATGTATTCTTGGTCCCCAGAGATGATGACGCTCGTGACGATCTTGCCGACACATATGAGCTTCTCATTCAATTTGAGCAGAGGAACGGCAGTATTTGGCCTCCACTGAGTGCCAAGGATCTCGGATGCTTGTCAGCGCTGCAGGACACGAATCCCAGGGACAATTGCACTATTGTTTTGAAAAGTCGCTTTCACAAGATCTTCGGCAAACTCAAAGAGTCTTTGGTACTATCTACTTTAGGCTCAATGGAGAGGTCCGACAATCTGACTGAATATATTATGGATGTTGACCTGCGCTGGTCGTCTGGGTTGAACGCATCGACGTTCCCGAGCAAAGATTTAATGCCATCCATCACTGCTATTGATCGGAGTACCACTGTACGCGATAAAAGATCGTCGCCAGTAGCTACTATCGATCTCACTACCATCAGCAACAGAGAGGGTCGTGACCTTCTGCATGACCCTCCGGGGAGCGATGACGAGCAGTGTGAAGGCGCGGCAACACCCTCCCGGGCTCTACGACGAAGAGAGCAGAATAAAAGTTATAATCTCAAAGTCTTGAGCGATCAAGCACGCGGCAAGGAACCTAAGCGACGCCTTGACGCAGAGATAGCGGCTGTAGAAAGCCCAGTTACTTACTTGCTACCCTTGGACCAGCCTGTGCTGCTGGATTGCAATCGATGCATCGCTTGTGGCGCGTACCACGAGACTCGCATGCAGCTACAGATGCATCTGCAAATGTATCATGCTAATTATGACTTTCAATACGAAAATACGAGCCAGGGGCCGCAGTTTCGTGTTCAGCATCGTCGTGACGATACCTTCGCAACGCCGTCAACAGACTTTCAGGTACAGCCAACAGTTCGGCCATTCAACCTAAAAACATATGTCGGTGGAGATGTGTCTTGGGCTACGAAGCGCCTTATCGCAGGAGAAAATGACGAGTTGCTTAGAACACCAACAGCACGGCCATCTATCAATAGAATGCCCTCTAGGTCACCCATGCCCAGACAACCGATACTCGCTACTGGCAAGACCACATTACCACGTCGGCCACACCAACCGAAGAAGAGTACCGTTGCGGTCCCCAAGATTTCGCAGCCTCTTTATCATCCAATCAGCAAAACTGAACTGACCGCTGGTGATCCGGTGCCCAGGTCGGAACATGATTTGACATGGCTTATCCAAAAGCACCGCGAGAGCATTGCTGAATTTAGCGATGTGACACCTCAAGAAAAAGAATATATTTGGGAATGGGACGACTATATTCTTAGGCAAAATATCACAGCAAACGCATATTTGCCGCGCGCTTGGTTAGGATTCGTTCAGCGGAAAGCTCTGTGGCTGGTGGCAAAGGATGAGAGAATGCGTGAATATGGAAAGCATCTTTGCGTGCTGCTCGCACGCGATCTGCTAACTGATGAAGTCATAAGGCAGGCTCAAGTTTGTATCAGAGAAGCCCGGGCGCTGCGAAAAATGGATGTCAACAGTGCCATCGTGTCAGAAGGGGTTGACCACGCCGCAGCAACGTCGAAAACGGCTGGTGTGCGCAAGAGCGGCAAGGGCTGCCCCATATGCCAGCTTCCTGTACTAGGTCCTCGGTTGTTAGTGTGCGCCAACAAGGTATGTCACTCAATTTGCTTAATTAAGGACGAAAGTTTGTGTGCCCTGACTATGTACGACAGACCTGCTCGAAGCGGTTATATCATTCCAACTGCGTGGAGCCGATCGCGCTGGTAGAGGTGCAAGATCGAAATTGGATTTGCAATGTCTGCGCAGCCTCGACGCCATATACGGCACTCACCCCTCCCCAATACACCACCAATATACAGGCGGGCCCCTGCTGAGCCCAGAAATATCTTTCTGTGCGTTAAGAAGCTGGGAATTGAGGTTGATCCTACGAACTTGCCAGTATATGACGACCTCCCGAGTGGTACTAACACATACTCTGCTACGGTTGTGTATAGAATGGGAATAGTTCAGCCATAGTAATGAGCAAATACAGCTTGGTCTGATGTTACTTGGCTAACCTTGTAAGAATAATAAATTACATTCGTACACCCCGAAACGCCTTACTGAGTAGACCCTATACAGCGCAGACCGAATAATGCTTTGTAACGATAAGGGCTCCCCGTCTAGTATCGCCTACCTTCTTTCTTCTTCTCCATCCGCTCCCGGTCCAGCCGCTGCCTTTTCCGACCTTCCTCAGCAATCATATCTGCCAGGCCGTCGTCCTGGCCAGCTGCCCACTGAGCGCCAACTCCCTCCTCGCGGGTGCCCGCCTCGAAGCGCCGGCGCAGCTCCTCCTTGCTCAGGCCGCCACCTTCATTGAGTGCGTCCACGTCCACGGCCACATCCACATCGCCGGGCTTCTTGCGCTTGCGTGAGTCATCCTCGGCGCCCAAGATAGACATACCGGCCCGCTGCTGCTGCTGCACCGCGGCCATATCGTAAGCGCGGTCGCTGCCGAAGAAACCCTCGGCGCGTACTTGTCGTTCGGGAAGGATCGTGTGGGCGGAGCGTGGCGCGGACGAATCTTCCGTGTCATAGCCGCGGCGCTCCTTGCGGAGATCCATCTCTCCAGCAATAGACGTCTCTGTGCCCTGCGGTGGGTATTCACCATGGAGAGTGCTGGCGAAACCGCTTGGCGTCTCAAGCCCGCTATCCTCTTGTCCCTCATCACCATTATTCGCCTCTTCCTCGTCAGATTCATCTTCAGATTCCTCCTCCTCTTCGGACTCTTCGGCGCGAGGTTGAAGCTCACCCCATAATGTGCGTTCTACGGGTATACCGGGCTGTTCCTGCTGCTGAGCTGGCTGCGGTTGGGCACCGTGCTGACCAGTGATGCCAAAAACATCACCGCCATATAGTGGGCGGTTGAATTCGTCAACGGGGGGCTTGCCCCAGCCTCCAGGGTGGAAGCCCCAGGCACCACCGGGGGGTGGCGGCGCATTGAGACCAGGGATCTTCAGATTGGGATATGAGGGAGGCGGGCCATATCTTTGCTGGTTAACCAACCACGGGGGCGGTGCACCTGGAGGAATACCAAGGGCCTCTTTGGTGGCTTCAGAGAGGTCGCCGGGACGGAAGTGCTGGTAGTCGACTTCCGTTTCTTTTCCCTCGTAGTAGACCTCACCGAAACGGGTCAGCTCGGGCTTGGTCTGAAAGCGGAAAAAAGCGTCGTAGAGTTTTTGATAGTCGATATCGAGCCTACCCATTTTGGGGGCAACCCGTTCGCGCTGCTTCTGCTTCAACGTCTGCTCGGCCTGCTTTTCTAGGACGGCGTCTCGCATCTCGGCGATCCCCGTCTCTGCTATGAATTGAGGCAAACGGAATGCTGACTTTTCAATTCCTCGCTTCGATGATAGGTATTCGCGTTTGAGAGACCAATGCGCTGGTACAGGAACAACGTTGCGCTGCGACTTGATCTGGACCAAAACTCGTGGGTCGGTGGAGGAGACGTCCTGCCACTCAACGACTTCCGGAACGGCAGCGAGGGCTTTAAGCTGGGCCACTGAGACCTGGTTAAGCGCCTTGCGCTTCTTCTTCGATAGCTTTGGTTGTTGGTCTTCGTCGGGAATATCGTCATCGTCGTTGTACAATACTGTGCCCTTTTGCTCCTTCGTTTCGTTTTTAGAGGCATCATCTCCAGTATTGACATTGAATTTTGTAAAGATTGCTTTGTAAGCGGCGAATGCAGGATCATCGTCGTATGCATCGAGAGAGTCTACTTCGGCGGCAGCGCCGGGTTCTTGCTGGGGGGCATCTTGAGAGGTGTCTTGCGGCTGTTCATGTGTTTGCGCATTCGTTGTGGGTTCGCGAGCTTCCTTGGTTTTACTTTCAATCTGCTGGGATGATGAACTCGTGAGGCCTTGAGGGGAGCCGGGAAAGGCAACGGCGATGCGACGGACCTCTGCTTTGACTTTCTTGTGCTCCTTCTTTTTGGCTCTCCGCATCTGGTTCTTGGTCATTTTTGGGGCCGCCATGGCGACGACTTGCTCACAACTAGCGAGCTGCTGTATAGTCTGTTTGAGAAAGCGGCTGGATTGTAAACCTGGGTGGCAAGTTGGAAGAGAGCGTAAAGCGCGCCGAGCGCAAACACGTATTGCTTTGGATCTCTGCCCATGCCTCAAGGGGGCGAGTTATGCGCGACCGCAAAGTCGAGACGGCTCAGTGCAAAACCGAGATCCTGAAAGGCTTCAACTTTGTAAGATTGGTTGACGGAAAATCATCCGAATTGTGGTGTGTCAATGCAACTCAAAGTAGATTGGTGCCAGGATAAAATCTTTGGGAATGCCTGGGCTGACGCGACACTGCCGGGGTAAATCCGGCTAATTGAGCTGCCATGGCCTTACTTTTTAATTAACTTACGTTTGACTCGCCGCGTCCATCGCAATAAAAAGGTTTAGTCTTCCACCAATATCTGCGATACTATATTTCCGCTGCTTTCTACGTTTATTTTTCCTCTTGATGGACGAAAACCCGGAAATCGTTAATCTGGGTGAAGGCTGCGCACATGGCCTCGTTTCGGGAACTGCGACAAGTAAGAGCATGATGCAAAACGGTTGAAAATGGATGGATTGTGAATATATTCTAAGAATCAAATTGGTGAAAGTACATATGCTCAACCCACATCGCCGCTGCAACTTTTAGTTCTTCCTGCCATTCGTCATGGGGACCGTCTTCCCTACTGCCGCTCCTCTGCAAATCACGACCGAACATAAAAACAAAACAACGAGTTTATCGCTTATGGGCCATTCATTGAACCTCTTTTCATATAGAAGCTATTCTTCCGGTGTTTCGGCCCGTTAGTAGGCCTTTAGCTAGATGCGGATACTCGTTCAGGGCTTTATGTCTCGGGATCGGGTGCGTCTTCATCAAAGTCCGTCCTCAAACCTGAATACGATGTGATCGACCTCACCTCTCGCAGGATCAACCGCAGATGGAATCCATCATTTCTAGCGAGCTGCCACGACTCCAGCTTCGTCAAATCCTGGCTATACTTCGGGCACACCAAAACTACCGGTGCTTACGAAAAAACCAGATTCGGAATGTGTGAGTAGCAGTCATTGTGCAGGAGGATGATAAACGAATAGACTGGCACAGTTCGCAAAACTGTTGGGCCATGCTGCGGAACTTGCTGGGGCTGACTTGCAATGAGGCACCCATCTTCTTACGTGAAGACAGCTCTTCTCAGTCCTCTAGGAGCTAGTAGGAGGCGTAGCTTCATCAACGTCGCCCACGGTATTACCAAGGCGACTGACGAAAGTGATCCCAACCTCATACGACAGCAATGGAAGTGGAATGATTCAGGCGAATTCAATCGGAATTATCGGGCGCCGATAGACCGGTTTCTTACAAGGCATCTCACTGAGGTTGTTGTCAAGGCAAAAGAGATCCCGAGCAGCGTCTAAGTACCAGGCCAAGGGTATCTAGTAATTTCTGCATTTAGACAGATATTCAAGTAAAACCCATGATTCGGTTATTTTATTAAAATTTGCTTTTACTCCTATCTTATTTCTATCGAGCTCTCCTTTTTCTTTCTTCTGTCTTTGGTTGCACACTACAATACAAACAGCACAGCAAGAAACAAGTTGGAGACAAAGCGCCCGCCCCCCCTCGGCAGGGAAACGGACCCCATTCAAAGCGGGCGCAACTTCTTCCCCGTCCCCTATATAGGTACCTACCTATGTACCTAGGTAGGTAGTAAGTACTGCCTCTTGACCAGCAAGTAGATCAAGCTATTTTGAAGAACATTACGCCAGCACTCACCACTCACCACACTCACGGCCGCCCTGCGACCTTAACTTTGTCGGCCTTTTTCTTCTTCGCCATCTTCTTTTTCATGTCCTCTTCCTTCCAATCCGCGCACGTCGTATCTACACAACCGCACGCATTTCGTCCACCGCGTGCCATCCATCCCATTTCCCCCTTCAGCAGTCCGCAGCCACAGCGTTTTGCGACTTCCTCCTAGTTCGCCACCACCATGGCCGCGCCCGAACCGAGGGACCCTTTGGACGCGCTGCAGGCCCTATTCAACGATGCCGTACGTCTTCACTCTGGACCAGCTGATGCCTTTTGGTAAATGTCTTGGCAGTATCTGACATGGCTTGCTAGCTCATTCAAACTGGTAAGGCCATTCGCGCATCCAGAAGGGACAGCCAAGGAAATCTCCCTCTACCACAGGGAATGTCAACACCAAAGCTGCCTAGCATCGTCGACTCTTTCCACAAGATCCTCGATGATATAGAATCTGATATTGTATGCTGCCTATCTCCAAGTACTGGCATTTTCATTGCGCGCGCCGAAGCTAAACGTACCAATCCAGATAAACGCAAAGTCGGTCGTGCTTCGCGACCTCAACCAACTGCAGGCCAAGCAGTCCACAGATCAACAGCAGCAGATGCAATCTGCTCTCCCTGTCGAACCACAAACAAAAGAGCCGCTCTCTATCGATGTCGAGTCTTCGCCCCCACCTTCTACAATAGCCCATACGAAACCCGCCCTCGCGCCGTTCCCCGTCATGGACGCCGGTAACATGACCAATGGCGACGCGGTGCTCGAGATGGAAGAAAATCCACTCTATGTAAGCAACTCTACAGAGAAGAACAACGTCAAAGCAGAAGCTCTAGCCGCTCCGGAGGCGCCCATGATGACCGACTCCAACTTTACCGACATGCAATTCTCGCTTGCACCCAGCGATGGCTCCCAAGGCCAAAACACGAATGCTGCTGGTTCATTTGATATGTCTTCTTTTGCACCCGGCGATGCAATTCTATCCGTTAACAACCTGCTTCCCGGCAATGGCCAGCTCTCCAACACCAACGGCAGCGACACGAATGGCCCGACAACTCTCCCAGCGACGAGCGAAACGATTAAGGTAGAGCCGGTCAAGGGGATTGGGGCCACAAATGCGACCAATTTTGAAGAATTTTTCACGAACAACGCCAGCCAAGCTGACGGGATGGATTTTGACTTCAGCCTCAGTGGCGGTGGTGGCAATGGTGGCATGGGTGAGGACACGTTTGACGATCTGATGAATGACCGCGACGGGAATTTTGAGCTGATGACCAATGAAGATTTTGACGCTGCCTTTTTTGGACTCGACAATAAAGACGGCACATCTTGATTATGCTTGTTGCGTTTTTTTTTTTTTTTGCATGGCGTTGGGGCACATGCTGTTTTCTCGGAGTTCGAATTGGACTTGGTGCTCGGAGGGCTATTTTTACATCATAACTTTTGCTCCTGCGGTGCAGTTTGGAACACCGATGGTCTTGGGTGGTTAATTTTCTTGAAAGTTACTGTTGGAATTGTTTACCTCGGCCATTGAGAGGCAATGGAGCAGGTGTTATCGAAAGGCAACGGTTGAAAGGGGCTGAGCAGCAGCGTCGCCGAGTATATTGCGTATCTTGACTGCGCCAAGTTTGCCAGGTTTGCCACTTCTGTAGTGTACTGCTTCGTGTATTGACGGTATCATCTGTGCTTGGATCCTCAGTGCAAATAAGAAATCTAGTATGACGATATAGACACACAAGCTTGCCTCATTCATCAGGGAAACTGCGTCATGTCCGGCATCTTACCCAGCATAACCATAAACTGGGGGCTTTTCTAGTCCTTCCAGTCGTGATCAATGGCGCCCGGCGTCTTTTCGCGCGGATATAGTACGTGCCCTGGGTGGCCCAGAGTGACCATGCTGTTACGCACCAGATTAACCATGGCCCCCGGGAGCCCGCAGGATGGAAGTGATAACTACTAGTTAATCATTCGATGGCCCTGGAGAGTAATGGCGGAGAATCAGGATAGGTAGCGTTTGCTACTAAATAGAAAGTAACTACTAACAGTGGGTGTAGTTCACAGGGTACCTAGGCATTTCGTATATACCTATGTAAAAGCACCTACCTACCTAAGTACGGAGTACCTAAGGCTGTAATAAGTCAATGATGAGTTGCTCCTAGCTAACCCCGCTAGATCTTGCCTTCCCCCTCCTTCTTGGGTGCTGAGCTACGACTGGTAAACTCGAAGAGCAGGATTTGTGCATGCCTTGCTTCAGCCGATCTGCACATCTTGATTTAATGCTTACCCGCCTATCGAGTGCTCTCTTGAGCCACAGTACTTCCACAACGAAGCAAAGTCGCGTGCAAACTCCAAGTACCTCCCTTTTTAGAGTTACCTACTTATAGGTAACTAGCAAAGACATCACCCCTGTAAATTACCCGCTGTCCTCTCCTCTCCACAGCCACCACAGCCACCCACCACAGCCAACGGGATAACTTTGATTAACTGCATCCGACCCGGTGTCGGCGGGCAGACTTGACTCACTAGTGCATAGACTGACAGTTTCCACATCCTAACCTCGGAGGACTTCCAGTAAAAATTCTCTCGTCACCACATATTTAATAGCACGATTGTCGACGAGAAAGTCTGCTCATTATCCCCAATTGCTACTACGCCCTTCACCCCGACATCAATCAATCTACGAGAGCCCATTATGTGTGGAACTTGCAACGGAGACTCTGCCGGGAACAACCCCGCGACCGACGGCAACCCCGCGGCTACCGCTCCCTCCAACGCGACAGTGAACAGTGTCTACCAAGGAGGCCCCCCCAAGTCTACTCCTTATCAGTCCGTTCAGGACTATATTTCCAATGTGAACAGATTTCAAATCATTGAAAGCACGCTCAGAGAGGGTGAGCAGGTAAGAACGTTGCAAGCCAGGATTGGCTTCCCGTCTCTGTAGCACGACCTGATCAATCACAGTTCGCAAATGCCTTTTTCGACACAGAAACAAAGCTTAAGATGTGAGGCCCCCAAATGCCGCATACCGCCAAGTCGACAACCTAAATACTGACCAGATAGTGCTCGTGCCTTGGATAACTTCGGCGTCGATTACATCGAAGTAACATCCCCCGTATCGTCTCCTCAGTCATTCGAGGACTGCAAGAAGATCTGTCAGCTTGGTTTGAAGGTTAGTGCCTATTCTTTTCTCTAAAAGTTGGTTCAGTCACCGCTGGATACTGACTATTTGGCATAGGCTAAGGTCTTGACCCATGTCAGATGCAACATGGACGATGCAAAGAAGGCAGTCGAATGCGGCGTAGATGGTGTTGATTTGGTTATCGGAACAAGCAGCTATCTGCGCAAGTACAGTCATGGCAAGAGCATGGAGATGATTCAGAAGACTGCTCTTGAAGTCATTGAATACGTCAAGAGGTGTGACATTTGCATCACTCGTGTCGAAACCGCGAGCGCTAACCTATGATACAGCGCCGGCGTCGAAGTTCGCTTCTCTTCAGAGGACTCGTTCCGCTCCGACCTTCTTGAAATTCTTACTCTCTACAAGGCTTGCGATCGAGCTGGCGTTCACAGGGTGTAAGTTTATCTCACAACAGTTTGCGGCGGACCGGCACTAATATGCAACAGGGGTGTTGCAGACACAGTAGGAGGAGCTACGCCCAAGATGGTCTATGATCTAATTCGAACGTTGCGAGGTGAGTTGGCATACAGTATTCGAGATATGAGACAGTTTTGCTAATACTACGTCTAGGAGTCGTTGGGTGTGACATCGGTATGTTCCCTAGCTCGTTGGCCTTACCTTTTACTTATTGGCAGAAACCCATTTCCACGACGATACCAGCTGTGCTGTGGCGAATAGTCTAAGCGCCCTCGAAGCCGGTGCGACTCATATTGATACCAGTAAGTTCCCATCCCAAGAGCATCTGTGTTCTCCAACGAGGTTATCTAACAGAACCAGGCGTATTGGGTATCGGCGAACGTAACGGCATCACCCCACTGTAAGTATACATCGCAAAACAGCCGTTTGGGGGTGTTTTTTGACATTGAAAATCAGCGGCGCTTTTATCGCTCGTATGGTTGTAACTGCTCCTGAGTACGTTACCAAGAAGTATAATCTCAAGGCGCTCAAGAGCCTGGAAGAGTTGGTTGCTGATGCGGTGCAAATCAACATCCCGGTAAGATTCAATTACTATGCTACCCATAAAACAAGCTACTAACACTAGGCTCCAAGTTTAATAACCCTGTCACTGGATTCTGCGCTTTGTAAGTCTCTCTGCTTTTGCGGCCGACCCAGAAAGTTCAACAGCAGACAACATCCCATAGTTGTACAATACTCTGGATGACATTTACTGACACTGAATAGCACGCACAAGGCAGGCATTCATGCCAAGGGTATGCTATACAACGCCACTTTCCCTGTTTTTTTCTCGCTAATCCTTGTAGCAATCATCGCGAACCCATCGACCTACGAGATCATCGATCCTAGCTTATTCGGACGTACGTGTTCCCAAAGTTTTCTTCGGTGTGGTTCAGAAGCTTATTTTCCAACAGTTACACGCTATGTCTCGATCAACTCAAGAATTACGGGATGGAATGCTGTCAAGTCGCGTGTGGAGCAACTTGGCCTAACGATGACGGATGAGCAAGTTAAGGAAGTGTATGTGCCTCTCCTGGCCACCTTGAATACCGCTAGACAAGATAAGACACCGACAATTACTAATCCTCAAATCAGGACTGCCAAGATTAAGCAGATGGCCGATATTCGTCCCCTGGCTATCGATGACACCGACAGCATTATTCGCTCGTACCACTTGGGTTTGGCGCAAGAGCAGTAAAGGGCTTGCATCGGTCCTGTGTGGGTTATTGGGCGCTTTGAGGTGTTTAAAAAGTACTGAATTTGTATAGTATTCATCGCCGTTCCAGAAAAAAAGGCGACATCAATTGAATACACATGGATAGAGTTCGCAGACGATCGAGAGCAGAGAATCTCTAACCAGCCCGTTCTCAACAGTAGTATTGTATGCCTGTCCCCTTGATGAATAGAGTATGAGTCACCCTCATCTTCGGTGTTTGAAACTATCATCATGCCCCAGCCAGAGTCAACAATGAGTCGGCCGGCAGTATCGTGTGTGGCCAGCTGTATGTTGATGCCTGCCCCATCTCCATTGAGACTAGTCGGCCTCGTGCAACGTTTCTTCCACCATCTTAGAAATAGCAGTACCGTTAATAAGACTGGCTTGCAACAGCGCTGTGCATTGAGATATTGGTGAGAGCCCTCACGGGAAAGAGTTGCCAAAACATCTCGACACTCCATTCGAGGAGAACCCTCATCTTACCAGGAATTTCCAGGTTCCGAATACCGCTGAGATAGGCACCTGATATGCCGCATTATGATCTGATGTTAGTGGCCATGCACAAGCACAAATTATCTAATCTCTGCAACAACGGTCAGAACTTAGCTTTCCATGGCAGTGATCCGCCGCGTATAGTACGCCTACGCGTCAGTATCAACAATCACCATAGCCTCGGCTAACTATCTCACGCCTGTAGGTGAACATTTATACAGGGATTCGGATTATTAAAACAAGAATTTCTATATACCGGAGTCGGTCCACGAATATGAAACAAGACATTAAAAAAGCGTAACAGCCCAAGACCTGCAAAAACAACAAAAAGGTCCATCCGGTTTTGGGGATATCATTTCAACGGTAGCTGATAAAGAGAACAGGAAAGTACTGCGATGTGGGGAATTGAATTGCATCTGAAAGCAACTGTAACGTGCCGCGAAGTCGGCCGTCCACGAAACGAAATAAATCAGAGGCCGCGAAATGAAGAAAGAGAAAAGAACCGTCGCTGCCCGCTTGCAATCGTAAAGTCGTTAGGAGGTGGTAAAGACAAAAATGGGGTACTAAACCCCGGATATGTGTAATACAACGAGTGCCTTGCCATCAAAGAGGCCAGAAGAAGGGAAAGAGAGGTATGCCGGCCAGGAAATGATCAAGAATACGACGCCGCAAGCCTCGACTCGAGAGCCTTGCGCTTCGCAATCAGACTCTTAAGTGCGCCAATGAACTGTACGAGAGACTCCTCGTCGTGTGCGCAAAACTTGAAACTCTTCTCTTCGGTAATGATTTGCAAACAGTTCTCCTTACTCTTGTTGATGGGGTCGATGTCAACGACGTCGACAATGACGGAGAGCTGTACGATCCACTGCGCGAGGTACTCAGACTCATCCTTGTAGAGAATGAGATTACGCCGCCGCAGCACTCCCCACATGTCCTTCCACTGCTTGACGCCGCCTTTGCTCTTGAGCTGCCACAGCCAGCCTTGCCAGATGACGCGGTCCAGCTCCTGCTCTTGATTGGCGACGCTGACCTGGCTGGCAGATCGTTGTGCAGCCGGGCGGTATGGGAGGCCGGAGCTAGGCGGTATCGATCCAACCTCGATGTGACCGGGAAACAGCTGGCTCTCTATAAAGCTGCCGCGGATGCGCTGAAAGTCGGTGTCTGAAAAGTCGGAGTGGGAGGCGATCTCGCCAGCCGATGAGTCGACGATGGAGTTCTCGCGGTACCCTACGAACCCGGGCGCGGGAGGGTCAAACGTCTCGGGGGAGCTCGAAAGGAAGCGCTCGGATACGCTATGTATTTGCTCGCCAATGTTGGCGAGGCCTGTAGGTGGTATTGTGCAGGGCCCAGTCGGAGAGAGCGTGCGAGCGAGGGGGGCGGCGAGAAACATTTCCTCCTCTTCCTCAGCAAGGCGGGCATCCTTTCGTATCAGTTCTACCCACTCACGTGCGTCTTGCAGCGAGCGCGCCTGTAGATGAAAGTTCTTTGAGGACGAGAATAAACCAAAAACATTTTGGCGCTTATGCTTCGGGTCCTTAAGGAGGGTGACGGCGTTAAGATCAGCAAGATGTATTTGATAGCGCAACTTTGTTTCCTTTTCGTTCTTATACATCGATAGGTAATCGGGTCGCAGGACGAGGTATACAGGCTTCCACTGCTAAAAAGGAGAATCAGCATGCGCCTCGAGAGGGGATCGGTTTAGGAAAGGGTGGTCGGCTTGCATACCTTGGTCTTGGTACGCTTCTCCACGTAGCCGCATTTTATGACGCGATCGAACTCGAAGCAGCCGTTGCTGCTTACCAGAGACGTATCAAGATCCAGGCGACTGTTTTGTCGCGGCCGGGGGGTCGTCGCATCAGGCGCTATCGAGAGCTGCTGCGGCACAGCCAAGGCCGCAACCTCTGTCATTGTGGCTCGGAGGGCGATGGGAAGGAAGCGGCGACGGTGTTGTTTGGCAGATCGTTATTTGTGTCGATGGCTGATTTGGAGAATAAGAAGAAAATTCGGGGGTGGCACAGGATGGCGGACCCTTGCGTCGGATTTGGAGCGCTGTACTACGAAACGGAAGAAGTCGAACCGAAGGGCGCAAGAGTCAAATTGTAAATAAACGGGGAGAGTTGTCCGGTGAGGAGAAGAGGAAATAGTGTCAGGGGCAGGATCGTGGATGTATATCGATAGGATGGATCTGCGGCGCCATGTACCGAGATGGAAGAGTGGACGGGGTCGAGCGCTGCCCGCCTGTAATTCGTACGCCGAGTACAAGTTGGTGCCCGTCCTCTAGCGGCGTGAAGTGTCTTTTCCAACGAATGCACAGAGGCGTGATCGGCGGCTGGAATGAAATGGGTAGGACGGACAAGTTGCGATCACCACCCAAAACAAGTAGAGGGAGGCGACGGATGGATTCGCAGGGCGGGCCTCAGAGACAGCAACAAATTTGGGACTTTTGCTCAAATTGAAGGGCAGTAACGGGTAGAGTTTTGTTTTCGTTACTATGCCTTGTTTTGTTTTTCGTTTCAAGGATTGGGTTTTGTTCTTTTGGCTTCCTTGGTTATGCACAGTCAGTCCGGTCCGTTTGCCATCTAGTCGACTGACTAGCCTAGCTCAGGAGAAAGGGACATTACAGAGTGGCACCGCGAGAGAGATTGCGTGGGGTGTATTCTGATGCGAGATTGTGTATTGAATCGAGGTATTCTGCGGCGGCAAGTGCTAAGAATAGGTCGACCCTAGCAAGTTCACGTAATGGCAGGCCAAGGGTTGAACTCAGCGAGCGATGGGGCTCTCGTTATGCACGATGAGTTTGCGATGGGACGAGAAGGGGTTGGTTACTGTCTGGTCGTGGCGTGAGGTAATTTATTGGACGAAAGATGGTGCGGAAACAGTGCCAGGAGTATTTCCAATCCGCTGCAACGCCAGGACCGTTGGCCTGGTGGACTCGGAATGAACTGATTCAACGCAAGATAGGGTTGTCAGACAGTGTTGTTTAAAGGTTGAGAAATGACTGGCTCTCGTGGTGCACGAGGCGGAAGTCTGCGCCTTTTACTTTTTAGCGCAGTTTGACTTGGCATACAAGGAGGTAACCTCAGTTTGCAGGTTCAGTTATAGGTACGAATAAGCTACGTCCCGGAGGGCTCGGCGCCAACCACAACCTCCCACTCACCCAAAGTCTGTCCTTTCAGGGAGCCTATCCACTTAGTAGCTAAAAGGAAGCTGTATTCGTACGTAGTATGTACAAGCGCTCTGCTGGTAAAGCTTAAAGACCTGCCCATCCAAGGCTGGCTGCTGACCACAAACCACAAACTGGTGATTAACTGACCGCCTATTTTACCGTTGACGTCATGCTTGCTAAGGCAGCATCAAGTCCTCGAGTCGCCCAAGTAGTTCAAACACGTCGATCAGCAGGCATACAAGTAGAAAAGTAGGGATCGACGGACCTAAAATCTCAGAAGCTTTCCACAAAAGCGCGCCCTTTATTACTTTGACACACAGCCACAGCACAGAAACACGCGACCACCATTCTTTATAATTAGTCATTACTGTGTCACGACTTCGGCTTTGAAACCAGCCCAGCGCGAAGATGTGCGGGCTGTGTTCTTGAAAGAACCAGACAGTCCACGAATACGAGACAACAGCATAACATATCCAATAGCCGCCCGCTCGGTACATTCGTTTCTGAACGCGTACACACGTTGCGGCGTTGAGCTGGTCACATGCCTCGCGCCTAGGCCGACAGAGGGCCAGGGCATCCATGCGTAGGAAAAGTTGATGGACATTATAGCTATGCCCGTTGAATGAGTCGCCAAGCAATGCTTGCGAGAGGCGCAGTAGCATAAGAAAAGATGGCATCCAGTTGTTGTCAATAACTAACTGCCCGTTAATAATTTAAACATCCAGATTTCCCGATCTAGTCAATCCCTGTGGAGGGGCGCAAAGTGGGCTCAATTTTTTCCCAACATCGCATTTTCGCTTCCTGAAAACTTGTTCATTATGTTTGCTATTTTGAACAGAAACGCAGTTCCTTATAATTGAAATAAAAATTTCCGGCGCATAATGACCACTGCAAAAGCAGTCCAACCTTGCAAGCGATGCAAGGTCGAAGATGCGCCATACAGGCTCCGAAATCTTGCCACATGCCAGTACTGCCCCTCCATGAAACCCGTCACCAGCATCACCAGCAGCATAGCGGCAGGCCAAAAGTTAACCAATCTACTCATAGTGGCTGCTACATCGAGCATGCAGTCGGCAAGTTCCGCAAGAGTCTAGGCACCATGCACAAGGAGATCCGCGCATCTGCGGAACTCGCGCCCCGGCGGTATCTCGCTGGCCTATCCTTTGGCGTCTCATCAACTTGCCTAGTGCAGATGCTCGACGACACCGCCCGGCATCATGCCTCCAAGCAGTCCTCGAGTGCTTTTGAGCCGCTCATTGTCCACGTCGACACAGACCTAGCCGCTGCGCCGACAAGGGATGGCGAGACGTCCGCGCAGCGTCTCCTGGCCAAGTACCGCCGGCGCTACCCACACGTCTCCTTCGACTGCGTGCGCCTGAGCAGGGCCATGGCGCTCCGGACGGTAGACTGGTCTGCTTTGCTGCCAGCGGACGTCATTTCCGCTGATTGTGACGCGAGTGATGATGCCATGAGGCTACGCCGCCTCTTTAACGCCCTACCCTCGGTTACGTCGCGCGCCGATGTGCTGCGACAGCTCATCCGCCACGTGCTCATCGACACGGCACGCGCGCGTGACTACTCGGTGGTACTCCTTGGTCACAGTACATCTGCTCTTGCGGCGCTGACCCTCGCCGAGGTTGCCAACGGCCGCGGCTTCTCTGTCCCAGGGCAGGTCGGAGACGGCCTCCAGACGGTGTGCGAGTACGACGATCGCGGTGATGAGATGTCGCGTGTTGCATTCCCTGTGTACTACCCGCTGCGCGAAGTCCTCAAGAACGAGCTCGTTAGATACGTTGACCTAATCCCGGCACTGGCCGATATGAAACGCCTCGGAGAGCTCGACGCCGGCGCTGGCAGCTCTGTCGTCTCACACAGGGATGTAAGCATTGAGGAGGTGATGCAGCGTTATTTCGACGGCGTCGAAGGCCCGTACTCGGGCATCGTAGCTAACGTGGTCCGCACCACGGGCAAACTGGATCGCGTGGCCGGCGGCGCCTCCTGCCGACTCTGTAGCATGACCCTCGATGAGTCGGGCGACAATCGCTGGGCGGGTGACCTCGGCCAGGACTCTGGTGACTCAGCGGCCGAAAACCACAGGGGGAAATTGTGTTATGGCTGTCGACGAGCTGTCAGCGGTTAAGCGCTCTGTTTTACGAATGAGGGAAATGCCGACCATGTCATGAAATAACGAAGATGGAGAACATGGACAATGTTAGCGACACGAACAAGCTTTGCCAATATGGCTTGGTATTGCAAGAATCGCGGTTTCTTCTTTTAAACTCCAGAAATGCTCAATATGCTCTAGAAATATCCGCCACATACGCATTGTCATCCAACACATTCATACGTACCAGAGTGCCCCCCATAATCTATCTGCCAGTCAAATAAGAAAAAACTGCCCCATATTCGGGAGTGCGCAGTAAATGGTGTATATATAAACAAAAGAAAGAAAGATGCATCAGGTTCGATGTGAAATATCTGACGAGGTGCTCAAGCATTACAGACGATTCGCGTCTTTGTCCAGCATGGGCAGGATACGGCCCTCGACCTTGCGCATCAGCTTATTGGTCTGCTCAGCGAGTGAGAGCGTCAGGATCGTGTGTGGCAGGATACGGGCGAGGTGAGGCAGAAAGCCCTTGTAGATGGCGAAGACGCCCTCTGTGCGGATCGTCTTGCCCAGGCAGTCGAGCACACCCTTGTAGAGGTTGCCGTTTTGGTTGTATAGTCGGGACATTATGGTGTCTTATTTTTCTCGAGTCAGCCTATTTCCTTTCCAGCCGCGAATGGACAGGCTCTATCAACATACCAGGAGGGTGCATGAAGCAGCACACGACGAATCCGCTGACAGCGCTGCTCGCCAGATGCAGCGCGGGCCCTTCCTCCATGCCTGCGTGGCGCATTAACCGCCTCTTGGCGAAGAAGTACGTCGGCAACTGTACGGAGCTGCCAAAGCCGGTTCGGATCATGGCCGCGCCGACGCCCCTGTACAGACCGCGGACGCCCTCGGCGCGGTATATCTGCGACAGGCCGTCAATAGCATTGCGGTAGGTGTGCTGGGTGCCGACGGGCAGGAAGGGTGAGAAACTCTGGAGGCGCGTCTTGACGAGGAAAAACGGCGAGCCAGCCGCAGCGCCGATGACACCCGATGCAGCGCCACAAAACATGTTTATGCCGAGATTCTGGGCGGCGCCGTCGCGCAGGAAGACTGATGCCAGCCCTTGGCGCATCGGATCGTAGAAGCCTAGCCGGCAGCCGTTGAGCAGGATCTGGTACACGTACGCGCACCCAATGCCGCGGTAAATACCACGTACGCCTTCGTTCTTGACTATGACACGCACGCCGTGCAGCGGTCCGCGGTAGTGGTGCGGCTGGTGGCCCTTGTTCTGCAGCTCGCCCTGTAGCTGCATGCGAATCTTGACAGTCTCGAACGGGTGCGTGGCGGTCACGGCGCCGCAGGCCGCTATGCCGCCGGCGATGAAGGCGCTACACGAGGGTCTGGTTAGACTTGACGTCGTCTGGCTTGTTCGAATTTTCCCGGTTTTCATGTTTCGCGACTGTTCCGAATCGGAGGATGGGGAAAAAGGCAGTACGATTCTGCTCTAGAAAAGGCCGACTTACCCGGCTGTCGTGGACATGGCCACGGCGTCTTAGGGAATATAGGGAATATAGGGAATCGTAGTCAAATTTCGATTATTGAAATTTCGAAACGGGAGGCAATGGCGGAATGCCCAGCAAGGCGGCCAAGATGTTGAGGCTGCGCTGTTTCATTAGCCTGTGACTTCGCTCAAGACATGCGGTCGGCGCTCCACGTGCTGCTGGTCCGTCCTGGCAGCATTGTGCGCCGGGATGGAGAAGTGGTCATGATAAAATCTGTCCGGCATGGTCAGGGGGGGATTGGTCACATACGCTTGAGCGATTTCCGAGTCTTGGCAACCCGACGTTGTCTACGCAATACGTAAGATGCAGTTGGTAACTTTGCGGTTGTTGGGCTTTCTGGGGATTGGTGGGCGACCCTGACAGGCTGTACCGACGTCGGCCGGATTAGTGGGCTTGGTGGGCTGGGTGTAGTAGAATCGGCCTGTTGGCAGCTGCTCGATGCAATTGCTGCAATCAGGTTGGTTCAGCTGCGCTAAAATCTAGAAAGGACATAAAGAAAAAACACTGTACTGGCCCAAGTACTGTGGCCCCAGTATTGGCATCTCATTCGACTGGTTCTTTTAGTTTTTCTTTTATCCAGTTCCTCGCCCTTGGAACCCCTGCCTGCTCGCAACCCTCGTCGGCAACCCGCTCTTATATTCCGCGCTCTAATTAGAAGGTTCTTTAACCTATCGCAGCAATAATCTATCTTATTCTCTTCTCGCTGTGACTTGGTTGGGTTGTAATAAGACGCTTGCATGGCCGAGTCTTGTGCTTGCTTATTAGCGACGATACTATTTCCAGCGCCAGCAGTTCGTCCTCGTATTATAAGCGATTTTTTTTAAACACGGGAACGGCGAGGATCGACGTTGTAGCCTCTTGATTTCCAATGCGATCAACTTTAAAGTATAACTTCTAAAAATACAAATCATAAGACCTTTTGCAGCGGCTTCGTTCTGCTACAAGAAGAGAGACGCAACGCAGCGTGGCGAACTCAACTACCACAACTGATGCAGACTATGATACAGGGTAAGTCGTAACCACAGTGGGTTCTCCACAATGTTCGCACCGCATTACACACGTCGCCCAAGAACTGTCACATTGAGAATCCTGATACTCGCATCGCCATTCAGCCGTCCGTGTCGGTCAGGCGAGGCTGCCTGCTACCCATACGTCACCGGAAACCCTCTATATTTCGGAACTACCATGTCATCCACACCAATGGACCTCGATCGCCCAGAGCGCAATGGGACGCCGTCGTCGCGAAACATGCCCCAATCGACCACGCCGGTATCGAACCTCAGCGACGTCATGTCGTCCTTTCGGCCGACCAAGGTAAGATTACAAGCGGGATCCATACCAAAACAGACGCCACTTTGTTACCGGATGGCTTACTGACAAACGAACGTACCGTTGCAGCTTCTTCGCCGCGATGACATTAAAGACCCCCGCCAACCGCCTCAAGTGCTCTCGATAGACTACAACGACGACGGCGAGCTGCTCATGACCTCGTCAAGCGATGAGACCATACACATTTACAATGTCAGAGAAGGGAGACATGAAAAGAGCCTTATTAGCAAAAAGTACGGCGCGAAGCTCGCGAATTTCACACACACAAGCTCCAGCATCATCTACGCAAGTACGAAACAAAACAGTACGACGCCACCCAGCCGCAATTGACCATCCCGATGCTGACCTCATAACTTAGATGCCATACGATATCTTGCCACACATGACAACTCCTTCATCCGCTACTTCGAGGGCCACGAAGGTCCCGTGACCTCCCTGGCCGTGCACCCTGGCAGCGACAACTTCATATCCTGCTCTCAGGACAACACGGTGCGCCTCTGGGACACGCAGTCCAAGAACTGGCAGGGCCAGCTGCTCCTGCGCTCGCCATACCTGGCCGCCTACGACCCGTCTGGCACGGTCTTCGCCATTGGCTGTCCGAGCTCCGGCTCCGTCCTGCTCTACGATGTGCGCCACTATGACCGCGCACCCTTTGCGACGATTGACGTCGTCGACCACGGTCGCGCCATCGACCCTGCCCACGTCGTCCGTGGCTGGACCCGGCTCGAGTTTTCCAACGACGGCAAGTCATTGCTGCTCGGCACCCGCGGCGCCGGCCACTTTCTCTTTGACGCCTTCGAGGGGACGCTCAAGGCGTATCTGCGCCGCCCGCCCGGCGGTACTACCCGACGGCTGGCCGCCGGCGAGGGCGGCATGAGTGGCGCTGACAGTGCTGGCCAGTACGAGAGCAGCGGCGATTGCTGCTTCGCGCCGGACGGCCGCTTCGTCATCGGCGGCTCGCGCCACGACGTAGTCGTTTGGGACACGCTCAAGGTGCCACCGCCAGACAAGGGCCTGGAGCCGACGTGGACGCTCCCTGACAAGCGCGAGGTAGCTGTAGTTGGGTTTAACCCGCGCTTCAACTTCTTCGCTACTGCTGACACGGATCTACTATTTTGGCTACCGGACCCCCATGCGTAGATTTAGAGCAAAAAAAAAAAAAGAAAAAGAAAAGCAAGGAAAAGAGGCAAGAAGTTCATTAATCGTTCAGAAAGTAGTGTTATCTTTCAATTGTTCTGCTTCTCTTTCAGGGCGGAAGGGTCGGTATCAGATACCCCAGGGTTCTCAGGAAAGTCATGTTTCGAATTCGGTGTTAAATTCTAAACCAATTCAATGGCGCGCTTGATGGTTATTACGTCAATGCATTATACAATCATGATAAACAAACTAGAACTTGCCCACGACGCCACTTTATACCATGCCCCGATATGCTATCCTGCTTGAATATTTCTAGCTGGGAATCGACGCTCGACGTCCCAACGCGCTCCAAAAGCAAAGAAAGAAGAATGGAAACCTATCAATTCTGCATAGCCAATCGCCCAAGATTTCGCAGAAACGCCACAAAAAAAAAGAACTGCTGCCCAAGACGTCATATCCAAAGAGTGTGGTACTGCAAACTCGGATCGGTTGAAGAGAATGAAATGAGATATTAAATGGGTATGTAGACGAAGAAGCAAACGATTATGGTGCGATGTGTCGTCTCATCAGTTGATTCCTAGGCCAGGAAGGAACCAAGTGAAGCCGATAACGGTAGCAATGCTCATGGCGGCGGCAAACTTGATCGACTGGCCATGAATCACAGGCGAGGCAGCACTAGCATGGCAACCTGGACAAGTCCAATCGCTCCAATTCTGGTAAGGCTTGCCAGCGTACAGGCCAAAGCTGGCAGCCGTGCTAACGCCCAGGTAACCAGGCTCCGGCGTGTCAGTCATGGAAACATCAGAATCTTTGATGATAAGCGTGTACTGTTCCGTAAGGAGGGGCTGATTAGGATCATTTGCCTGAACCTTGGTATCCCAGACGTATTCGACAGAAGTAGCAAAAGACATATTGCCAGTCAGGGTCCAGGTTGCGCGGGCGGCAGAACAACTGGCTAGAACATCGACTGCCGTAGGGGTGCCTTGGAGGGATGTGTAGTTCCAGCTAAATGTGACGTAGTCGCTGATTTTGTAGAGTGCGGTGCCAAGAGCCGTGTTGGCAGGAAGGATCATGCTGACCCCTCCAGCTGGGGAGTCCGGGGCGAACGTGGCATGGGTGGGCGTCGGTGAACTCTTGCTTTTGCTTCCAGTCGCTGACTTGGTGGGTGTGGCCGTGTTGCCGCCCGTCGCTTTTCCGGTCTCTTTGGCGTCGCTTGCTGGCGAAGATGGAGCGGGAGTGGCAGAGGCTGGGTCATGTTAGCAACTGTGCAGTTCAGCACTCGCGGGGTGAAACAACACGAGGGAAGCCTTACGGGTGGCGCTGCCACTGCTATCGGAGCTATCCGCACGGACGATGAGAGCATCGCGTACAGGAAGCCAGTTGGGCCAAGCGGAAACCACGGGGGCAACTGACGAGGCAGCCAGAGCCAGTTGCATCAAAGTTGCAGCAGGACGCATCGTAATAAATGAGCCAACGGCTGCGAGTGTGGGAAACGAGGACCGAAGGTGAATGAAGATGCAGCAGCACAAAATGCTAACAATTGCGACCAAAAAAAAGAAGAAGCCGGATCAGAAGCGACCGAGGTTAGGCGGTGCGAGAGGAGACAGGTTCGATACGCAGACTCGCGGAATATGAGGGTTTCAAACGGAGCGGTGTTGGCACAAGGTTTCATCAACGGTCGGCAGTGGAGGTAGCCAGCAACGTTTGTTGGTACACAGTCGCTGGTCGCCAGGAGCGAAAGTCAATCGAGTGCGGCGGAATTTTCGAAGAGCAGAGGAAGCGAGGGTTGACAAAGTTGAAAAAAAAAATCAATGTGAGCGGCCAGAAGCGAGAGTCAGTGGCATGGGAGCACGGAAGTGTGGACTTGGACTGCGAGGACGAAGAAGAGGAGTGGGAAAAGGAAAAAGAATGATCTTGGATCCCAGCGAAATCTCTCCGAGGCGCCAAGTGCAACAGAAAGGGGCGGAGCGTTCCAGGGGCCTTGGTGACCAAACAGCTTGTGGCGCACCCGATTGCTGTGGGCCAGTACGGAGTACGGTTCGTACAATATTATTAGTACATGAAATGCTTTCTATTTTCAGCGCTGGGAATGGTCTGTCTCCCTAGGTACCTAGCGGGTGGGTGGGTGGCTTGACATCGTATTCCGTGCCACTCTATGCACGCACGTGATCTCGTGTCTTTTCTCCTGCTGTGGCCTTGGCCCATGAGTTAATTGATTTTTTCTGCAAGAGACTGAAGCTGAATGTTGTCGAGAAGCCTGCAGTTGCATGCTGTATAAGCCTTGGATATACGACTGGAATTCTGTGCAAAATTGTAATGATGCTTAATCCTAACATACCAGTCACGTTGCCACGGTGGTCAGGTACGGGGCCTATGGGCACTTGCCACTAAGTAATAAATCCACTAAAGTTCTCCCTATTATTAGCCGCACGGCTGTTGCCGGACGTGCTGCGCGACAGCATCACCATGTGCTTTTGTAATCATATGCAAAATGACCTAGTCTTGGAATATGATGGTTTATTTGTTCTTAACATACTTATTAAATTTCCCAAGAATTGTGAAATCTTTTTCGGATGGGCGAAAAGCCCCTCAGCTGCCCATGCAGCCACTCGCCTGCTGCCTGCCTTTCTCGCTGCCCGGCACGTGAGGCGTTCTTCGCCTTGCAGGTCCTTTGCCGCTCACGTTTGCGTTGGGCGTTGGGCTGCCTATCTGTCCTTTCCAAGCTTCATTTTCCATATTTACGCCCTTGGAAATGGCTCTTTCGCCGCCTACTTCGCCTCTACATCGTTCACAGATTCGCATTGATCGTAGTGAATATGATCGACTTCAAGTGGTGGCATCGAAATACGGCAAGTGCCAATACAGAGGCGGAGGCTGGTAGATTCACCCAACTGACAGTTCGCAGAAAATCTCTGCCAGCATCTCATCCGAGGGGGGGTAGATGCAGACACTATTGAGGTAGAGTTTTGATTAGATTTCTATCTGCCACGCCCTAAACATGGATTAGATCCTTAGCAAGAACCATGGACCCCGGGCTCACGAAAACAATCCAGTCGATGGTCACGGAAGCACTGACGATGGCCAGAAAGAGCCTTCGCCTACCAGCACCATCGTACATTATCGTGGCAGATCATACCCGGCGGGCGGCGCTCCCCTTTGCGGCACCAAGAAAGACACGCCCGTCCTACCAGAGAGCGATACCGAATCTGAATTTTTTTCGGAATCTATGCTATCGAATGACCAAAGTTCCTTGGATCCAGACGATTCGGCGTCCGCTGTAGGTACTCGCCATTCGTACGAGCAGAACGCCAGAAGAACGCTGCAATTCAGCGAGCTACCCCCTAACACATCGCGCGCCGATGTGGTTGCTGTTATCCGTGGCGGGCCAGTGGTGGACATTTACTTCAACTTCAAGGAGCAGCGAGCGGCAATATCATTCGTTCATGGGGACCATGCGCGAAGATACTACGAACATGCCCAGGAGGCCGGCGTGTACATCCGCGGATCCATCGTACGTGAAGCATGTTTTGCTTCTGCTTTGCATTTAGCTTACTCTGATTAGATCAAAGTTACGTGGAGTGTTCGCCAGTTTATCCTTGCACCCTACGTGTCACAGCAGTTGCGCGGGGGTGCATCCAGAAATCTTGTGATACGACACTACGATCGTCGAATCACGGCCGACTCTATTCGTACAGATCTCGAGCATATCCACAACCTGTCTGTCATTAATGTTCAATTCTCGGGACTGGATTGTCACATAAGCATCAACTCAATCACGGCTGCGAGTTTTGCCCGCACCTGCATGATGAGTCGCTAGTAGGTGTTTTCTTTCTTGACACTGAGCAACCCTGACCAGTTTTAGTCCGTACCGAGGATCCCGTATCGAGTGGGCTCCGGATGAATGTATGCAGTCTTTGGCTCAGCTCAAGTCCAAAAATTGTGCACGAACACCGATGGGCCAGACAAAAGCCAATACGAATCGATTCTCTCTGCTTGAGGTTGGTGAACAAAAAGAACTTTAAGTTCTGACTTATCGACATTTATTGCCCATGCAAGATCTTTCGCAAGAGGCCCACAGGTTGCTGAATGTAATACACTATCAATCTCATGAAATAGAGAGTGTACAAATTTACCGTTGGCATGTCTCTCTTTATTATAAATCGCTGCTGATTCAGTGATGGCGGGTAAAAAAACTGCTCCTACATCTCAACCCCCCAACTTCACGATGTGTCTGCCTCCTCCCATGGTATAATTCTGTTTCTGCACAAAGCATCCAATGTAACACTCAAGAACCGAGGCTTCGGTGCTATCTCTTGTTCCCTGATACATTAATAATACGAAGGAAAGGATCAACGTAATTAAGGTAATCATGAAGAAGAACCATACAATGCAAGTATCCTTTCGCTGTCCCATTTCAACAATTGGTTGAGTGTGTCGCAGAATAAAAATGACAACCGAGTTCATGATTCCATTAAAAACAACACAAGACATAGAAAAAATCAACCGGAAGCAAAGATTACCGCAGAACGTCATTGACCGTACCGCTAGGCCGTTTTTGTGACAGATTGCAGATATCCAAGCAAGAAGCTTTCGTCGGCTGGAGAAATGGGCGTTTGGCTGCCACGCCGTGAGGCGTTGCCTGATCCTGGCTCGCCGGGCACGCTGGCGGAGGCGAGCGAGGCGATGCGAGAGCGGGAGTGGTCGCGCGGCGCGGGGTTCCCGTTGCCCATCTCGTGGATGGCACCGGCGCAGCTGAGGGGCGACCGGGCGTGCAGCTGCGGCGCAGGAGCCTTGCTGACGGCAGTGGCGACGGCTGGGCCACCGGCGCCGCTGCCAAAGAGAGATAGGAGCTGTCGTTTTTGCTCGGCGCCGACGGGAATGGGGGCGCATGGTTGTGCCAGGGGCGAAGGCTGCTGAGGCTGATGGCTTTGCGAAATGTACGGGGCGTAGGGCGACGAGATGCCGCCGGCGGTATGTGGTGGCGGTCCAGCGGCGAGGTTGCTGCCCCGCTGCTGGGCAAGGCTAGGCTGCGAGGAGTGCTGGACATGGCCGTTGTTTGGGCCGGCGACTTGGGCTGGCTGGATGGACATGTTGCACATGCCGAGCTCGATGGGCATATCCGAAGACAGCTTGCGCTGCGACGGGGACGACAGCTCAGGGATGAAGCCCGATGGCGAGGGCGGCTGCCCCTGCTGCGAGGAGGCCTGCGGCACGGGGGACTGTGGGCCCGTTGTCTTCTTGAACATGCCGAGTAGGGCGCTCCGGTGCTGGTCCGCCGCAAGAGGCGGGTTCCTCACGCCGACGGGCGGCTGGAGCTGGTTCTGGGGCTGCATGTGAGAGTTAAACTGAGCCTGGGGAGGCAGCGCCTGGGGAGGCATCGCCTGGTTGGAGATAGGAACTGGAACTGCCTGGGGAGGCCGCTGCTGCTGTGCTGGCTGTTGCTGTGCTGGGAACTGGGTGTATGGCGGCGGCGGCGGGAGATTTTGACTAGGCGCGCCATTTGCAGGCATACTGAGCGCTTCAACTACTTGCAACTGTTGCTGAGGCTGTTGCTGAGGCAGCTGCTGCATCGCAGGCGGCATAGGCGGCGGCTGCTGGGATCCTGAAGGCTCTCTCTTGAAAGCGTTGAGGAGGGCCATCGATTGTCCGGTAAGTTGCATGGGTGCTGCCCTTTGCTGTTGCGGAGGGGGAGCGTTCGGCTGAGATGCGCCAGGCTGGTGCCAGGGATGAAATGCAGGCTGAGGCAAACTAGTGCTAGTTTTTGCAGCGGCTTCCTGGAACACGCTGCTGTTGAACATGGCACGTTGGACTTGGGGTGGGAGAGGCTGTGGGTGGACGAGAGGGATGGACTTTTGAGGCTGGTGGTGCGGTGCGCCGGGATGGGCATAAGGCGCGGCTTGGGCCGGGTACTGTTGATACTGCTGGTGCTGCTGGAAATGTTGCGGTACATTCTCAGAGCCATAAGGGAGAGGAAATGGTGGCGGCTGCTGTTGCATGTCCATGTGAAACGGCATGGCGTGCTGGTTGGTATGGTGGTGCGGGTTCTGAGGTTGCGGAGGGTCGATGATGGTGAGGTCTTGCGGTGTATGGGGCACCCTTGTATCAAGCAGAAAAGTATTTGAAGGCGCATATGGCTCATTGGATTGCAATATCGATAGCAGAGCGCTGCCTTTATCTTCCTGAGCCATGGCAGGCTGCAGGCCTTGCGTCGGTGGCTGCAGCTTGAGCAGGCGCTGCAGCTCTTTCGTGGCACCATCCAAGCTAGCGATAGAGGCGGCCTGCTGTAGATGGTGGGCACCCTGGTCCGTCGCATACGTCTCGTCCTCGGTGTGGCCCTCATCGACGGACAGTTGGGCATGACCTGCATGGTAGTGCACGTTGCCTACACGCTTCTCCTCTTGCCGCTTCTGCGTCGTCACCCATTTCTTGAGTGGTACGAGGAACGGTGCTACCATATAAAACTTGTTTGCGCCGACGACGGACTCGTTTTGGTTTTGCGCATTCTTCTTCCGGAACGTCGGGAGCTCGGACAGCTTGTACCACTGAATCTTGCTGATTTCTTTGCGCGTCTGCGGCTGGAAGTTGTAGTCCATGGGGACGTCACGGAAGACATAGAGCCGCAGCTGCTGCTCACGCATAGTGATTTCGATGTATTTGGGTTTCTTGGCAGTCGGGACGAGCCCGTGGGCGCGCAGGTCCATGCCGGTTTCTTCGTAGACCTCGCGTATGGCACAGTCGAGGTCATCCTCATCCTTGTTAATCTTGCCGCGGGGAAAGCTCCAGTTGGCACCCTTTTTCCACCCCTTGACAAGAACAACCGAATCCATATCATGGTTGAGCAGGATGGCGCCACGGACTGGGATTCGCGTCTTGTAGTCAAGGAACGACCCAAACGCGGCGAGCGAGGTTTCGAGGGAAAAGGGCGCCAAGAGCGGGCAGTGCTGAAATATGCGCAGACAAAACGTGCGGAGAGTCATGGATGGGAGGGAGGGGTCGAGGGGGCGAATAAAGTCTTCGTAGAACCATTGGGCTTCTTCAACTTGGAAGCATATCCGTTCGACGGTCGATAGGTCTTCTTCTGGAAGATTGATGATGAACCTCACGCAGAGGTCATCAAGCCCTGAAAGTGAAGAGGTTAGACATTATAGGCAATAAAAGGCCCGTTAGAGGTTGCTCACAATCTTCCAGCTGCATCTGAGGCCCGGACATCGTTGGGTATGGTAGTTGGAGATGGGGCATGTCGTTGGACCTCTGAGCTTTGGGCTCATAAACGGGTGCCTCGATTGTGGCTGTGCAGCCGTGCGGCGTGGAGAATCTAGCTGGGCCTGGTCGTTGGGCTACTGTGAATCAGCCACATATGTAAATGTGGGTGGCGGTGCGGGCTGTCTCGCTTGTCGTGGTCAATTTACTTCATGAAAGATGCGAAATTGGCAAAGATAATTGTTGTTACTAAGAACTGGCCCAACAAAGGCATATAGAACCTGTAGTACAGTGTTTGTAAGGCATTGTGTGACGTGGGAGCCGTGATTCTCCTGGGCGACCGCCGGCACACACCCGAGACATTTGCGCTGTCAATGACATCAAGCAATTGCCAAACCTTGAAAGGTTGGTTTTATTTTCTTGGTATGCTCTGGTTTTAATTTGTTAGTTTTTGGTTGTAAAAAGTCGACGCGACTTCTATAGTTTCGCTTAGTGAAGCCCTTCATGGATAAAGCGATTATTGGCGATGAACAACACTGGATGCCATCATCCCGTGAGTTTTCAAAGGCAAGATATTTTAATTAGTTATGTACTTGCCCCTCATCAGACTTCTCCCTCGTCATATATGTTGATATTTTTTCCAGCCACATACTTATTTAACTTACGGAGTACTTACTGGCCCAATACATCACCCATGCTTCAATGCGCCTTTGCAATCTCAATATCACTACAAACTATTGATAATGGACCTTGAACGAGACCTAATAAAAGCTAATGCACAGGCAAATTATACTCCATCAAATCCTGAAGCTTATAGGCCCTACTACCGCTCAATCGCAGCCAATCTATGATCCTGCTGCCAACATGCTTGCCGGCTACGATGCTCATGTTTCGAGGAGCATTGTCCCGAACACATTCATTCTCACGATATTCACGGCGTCGTAAGAAATATTTATAAAAACAAATAATTAAAAGGGTGTGCACATTGGCTCCCTCTGCTAGTACAATTTCCACTTTGCCAGTCTTTCCATTTGTACCTTCAACCAGTCCTCTGAGACAATAAATTCGTCCTTTCAACAATAATCCAAAAAGTAAAGTCATATTACGCATACTTATTCAACCCCCCCTCCTCCGAAAAAAGAAATTGAGAATCACAGCCAGCTACAGCATCTATAACTGATCAGTCAATGATTCCATCTTCATCGATTCACTTCACCTACTTTGGTACCAACGTTGCCCAATTGTAACGCGGAGACTCTTGCTGAGCGGTAGAATTGTGCCTCGTCACGTAGAAATGATCTTAGGCTTGCTTGGTGGGAACTGTGAGAGTGGTATGATTAAAAATCACAAGTTCGTGGTGCGTGCATCAAGGGTCCGGGGAGGGTTTGTCTTGTGCGGTGGGTGGGCGCAGAAGGGGTCTGGGATGGCTGGTGGCTTCTGTGTTTGGTGCTTCTTCTTTCGGCGACTAGTGGAAGGGAACTGTTCAAAGGTGCTAGGCCATTGATCGGGCCGGAATGTGCAGCGAGGGGTTGGGGTGGGAGTTGGAGTTGGCTTGACTGTCGTGGAAGGGAACTGCTCAAAGACAGAAGGGAAGGAGGTGTCTAGGCCACGAGTGTGGTGAATGTTAATAGAAGTACTAGAGGGCTTACTGAAAGTGACCTGTCCCTTGCTGGATGTGGTCTTTGTCTGGCTGCTCTTGCGGGTAGTGGTGGCCCCAGCCTTGGTGGTCGTGGTCTTGCCCTTGGTGGTGGTAGTCGCGGCCTTGGTGGTGGTAGACTCATCCTTGGTGGTAGTAGACTCATCCTTGGTGGTGGCCTTCTTGCCCTTAGAGGTGGCAGTCTCGACCTTGGTGGTGGTAGACTCGTCCTCGGCGCGGATAGCCTTAGCCTTTGTTGTGGTGGGCTTGCTCTTAGTAGTGGTAGTAGCCGTGCCCTTTTTGGTGGTAGTAGACTCGGCCTTGGTGGTTGTAGTCTTGCCCTTGGTGGTAGTAGTCTCACCCTTGGTGGTTGTAGTCTTGCCCTTGGTGGTAGTAGACTCGCCCTTGGTGGTGGTGGTCTTCTTGTCCTTGGAGGTCTCGGCGTCGGGGGTGTTGGTTCTGATGACATTGACAGACGCAACCTCACTGAGTTTTGTTATAAAGCCAGACTTTGACGCTCGCGGGATAAGCAAATCGACCAAGAAGGTTTCAGGACTTCCCTTGCGAGTGGTAGAGGAAGATGTAGCCTTCGACTTAGAAGAAGAGGTGGTACCGCTCGACTTAGCAGAGGTGGTGCTGCTCGACTTAGCAGAGGTGGTGCTGCTCGACTTAGACGAGGTGGTCGCCTTCGATTTAGAGGAGGAGGTGGTAGCACTCGACTTAGAAGAAGAGGTGGCAGCACTCGACTTGGTGATCTTGGTGAGCTTGGCACGACCCGTCTTGGACGTCTTGGTCTCAGCAGGCTCAGAGAGAAGGCTCTCCGAGGAGGTAGCATGGGTAGTGACAAGGGTTGCCTCGTGCTCAGTGGTAGTCCCGGCTGAGGAAATTGTAGTGGCATTTCCGTGACCCGACATAGTAGCGACATCTGTGGCTTTCACAACAGCGCTGGTCGTGGTTGAACGCTTAGCCTCAGCGACGACCGCGAGGAGGGCAATGGGAATTGCGGCTTTCATTTTGAAGGGAAGTTTGCTTCTGCAAATAGTGTTAGAATGATTATAAAGGTAGTGAGTTAAAGAAGCAGTGCTGATGGTACTGACTGAGGTTCAAGTGTGTCGTTTTTTTGGCAAGGCACTCAAGTGTAAGGGGAGTCGTAGTTTCAGAGGAAGGAAGTAGGATGAAAGAAAAGACATGACGAGAAAACTACGGCTACTTATAGGTAGACGAGTAGACAAAAAATATATTAATGAGTAGTTTAGAGTTCGTAACTCGTGATAGATCCAATATATGCTTTTGGCCACGGCCAACAGGCTTTTGCCCACCTCGACCAACCATTATCCCAAGGCCAACACGTTTCCAGTTTCCCAACCACCTACACAATTAGCAAATCGAGTTTATACGGTTAGAAACACCAGTTAGGCCTTGTATTGACATCATAACAAGATAATGAGCGGGGTTTCTGCTGTACATTTGCATTGGCCTAACTTTCAACTCAACAAACCATGCTCGCTCGTAACTTGGACAGGCAAGATAGTTTGGACGGAGCTCATCAGACGAATCCTTTATTTCCTCAGACTAAGAAAAACTAATTTTCGCCAACATCGCAGTCCCCGTAGTTAAACTTCGCGGCAAGAAAAAGAAAAAGAAAAAAACTTCTCACGCGCATGCCATGCCGACGATGTCCCAACATCGTCCAACTACAAAAAGGAAGGGTCTGGCCGGGGATTGAACCCGGGACCTCTCGCATGTTGTTTTTAACAAACTCAGGGTGAGCCCTAAGCGAGAATCATACCCTGGATGATTCTGTTAGCTGATGATTCGTTGAGTGGTTGGCCTTGTGAATGCTTTATATTAAGCCAGCACAATGCTAGGTTGGCTCACGCATCAGATGGGGTGCTACTTACACTAGACCACCAGACCAAGGAGCATTGAGCTCGAGTGAACTCATTAGGTGCTGATGGCGGCCGGGTTCTTATTAGTTCTTATGAATAGAGCCCCGTTTGGCTGCGGGACTGCAGGAGACGTGCCGTGGCTTGCCCCGCTGGTGGTGGATACGAAATTGAGGTTGTATCACGTATTGCACAAGCGGACTGAAAATGCTGTGCGCTCGTTCTGTGATTAGTTGGAAATTCAATTCTGCTGTGCATGTTGCGGTCAAGTGTGTTGCGGTCGAGTGTGTTGCCGGCTCTGCTGTGTGGGGAAAAGCGCCGAGCCAACAGCCTCCGATTTACATAGTAGCGGGGGATTTGCAAGATCAAGAATTGTATATAGCGTATCATCTTGCTGTACATATAATAAACGGGTCCAATATTTCATGTTCGTCATGCGTATCATGTGTGTCATGGCCCGCGCTGCTTCCCAAACGAATGCACTTGTCGCAGGACAATGCTTCAGCAGGTCCCATACCGATATTGCGCTACCCTCATGGCACGGATGGACCAAGTCCATCGACTATTAGTGGTATCGAGTGCATAGATAACACAGTGACATCATAGATCCAGAAATCAAAGGCAGGCATCACAAGAGCAAGGTATGCTTTAGGACATCCGACGTGCATCTGGGCTCTCAGGGTGTATAAAGATGTCGACAATCGTCACTCTGCTCCAACTTGTCGCAGTAGCTGTCGATCCAGGTTGTATAGCGCTTGTATTCATGGGGCATGCTCGCTGAAGCGTTTCTTGCCCACTTGAGTATGACGTATTTTCGCCGTGGGGATTTGATGGGCATATCTGGAGACAGACATATCGCGGCGATGACATAGTCGACAAGGAACATGTGTATCAGCAGCAGCCTGGAGCCGAAGTTTTCAGGATTGATAAGCTCCAAGAACTCTTCATTGCTGAATGTAGCGGGGACTGTGAAGAGGTGCGAAAAAGCCATCCACGCTGACTTGTTAGCCTTCGTAGAAAAACGGGCGTTTGAGTGCCTTACCTTGTAAAGATGACTGCTGCATAGCGGGATGTAGTTGTGACAGCCCCTCGTAGTATTTGTGCTCGTAGGGAGCCTGTAGTAAAGGCTTTAGCATGCGTAGAGACTGCTCAAAATCGTCCATATCCGTCATGTCATCACGCTGGTCTTCCCGAGTTACCTCGGCAGACGAGCGATTGTGCCCATCTGGGGTAAAGCCAGGAAACACAGACTTGGACATGTCACCGATGATGACGAGAACGATTAGATGCCCGCCACGAATAATGGTTAAATAATCGGCAAGGCCATCATCAATAAGCGAGGCTTGTGTAATGAGGCAGAAAAGAGTGGCAAGAATCGCGTCGAGGGTGGGCTGATCTGAGGGCGGGTTACTGAGCTGCTCGTTTATCTGCTTGATTGCCACGAGTCGGTGTTGCAGCGCCTGTGAAGTGAAGTCGGCGTTTGTGTGACTTGTGAGATGAGACGCGCCCAGACCAAGGACCGCATGGGCGAGAAAGTCAAACTGTCATTTGTCAGTACTTGGCTCATGGAGATACGGTGCGGTACTTTGACGCACCTCATGAGACATGGCTGCGCAGTCCATCCATCCCTTATCGGCCTGGATTGGGAGAGGGGGAATGGCGGCGGTCATGAATTGGTGATAGAAACGCAGGTCTTCCATGGAGAGCATGGATGGGTTGGAGCGTATAGCGCTTGCGACTGGCGTCGGCGTTGGGGGATAGGAGCAATCGAGGGCGAGGCGACGGCAGGGGGAGCATTGCGGCCGCAGCTCGTTGCACTTGACACGGCGTCGCTTGCAGTTGAAGCATCCCATTCGCGATTTGAAGTGACCTCGTCGGCTAAGTGGCTGGCGAACCCCTCGTGAGGAGGAGGCCGTGACGAGGGAGGTGTCGGTCGCTCTGGCGGCGGTGTCGGAGCGCTCCGGGGAACCCGGCGCATTGCTGGATGAAGAGGAGGAAGAGGAGGAGGAGGAGGCGGAGGAGGAATGGTTATCGGGCGACATTGGAGATATTTGCGAAAATTGAGTGGGGGATAATAGGTTCAGAGGAGAGCGAGCTGGGCGGCGAACATGGGCTCGAGGGAGCCCACGGTGGTGTTTGCAGGGGACGGCGAGGAATTGGTGATGCTGGCGTCTGGTGCTGGCACTCGGTCGTGGAAAGGATAGGTCAAGGCGGCAGCGTTAAGTCGAGGATGATGAAGTGGCTCGTGATGTAGCGCGAGGCGATTTCGTGTTGGTCGCAGGTTGATGGGTGGATGGATGATGGATGGATGAGAAGCCGAGAATCCCGGTCGTTAGCTCAGCATGGTAAGTCTTGAGTGTTACTTTTAGAAGTTGGCGTGACCCATGACCAACGGCATGGCTGAGGCGCGCCACAGGGCTAGGATTGTTGAGGGAACTTGAGCGACGATTTAACGAACGATGCAGATGCATGCGGGTAACGGGATGATGGGACGATGATGCGGGCAGCTGGGTTCGATGCAGCCTATTTTTCACCCCGGCCGGCCACTATTTCGCCCGAACGGCCCGTTTCCGTTTTCAGTGACAGGTGTTAGTTACAGGTTGGTAGTTACCAGTAGTTCGGGCACAGCCCGAGCACGTAAGAACTCGCCGTAAATCGCCCCGACAGAAACCCGGGCAGGGAGATTGCATTATGGCACGTGTCCACAATACGGGGGTTGCTCTACCTTTTGCAAGGCAGTCACTGGTTGTATGGAGATCATTTGAATATTTCATTGCCAATGCCTAAATGAAGAATTCGCGCGAAACAAGGAGGGGTCGAGGCCGTTACGGCCAGTCGTTGTAGGGGGGGAGGCTACCAATCACTTCAATCCATTAGCGCACCTGGGAGCAATCCCGGGGCTGCCGTCTACGTCTACATTAGTACGTACCCATGCTGCTGATGATTCCCCAATGCAGGTGGCCGAGCTGACCGGAACATACCTACCGGCGCCATTTCATTAGCTGGAGTCGCGTATTGGTGGATACAGGGCAGGGAGCAGACTAATCACCAAATCACATGCGACATGATGCGAGGCACAAAAGCACAACTCCAGCGAGTCTGGAACAGCGGCTTGCACTAGTTACGGTTTAGTCCCTTCGAGACTGATATGCGCAGCTACCAGAATTGCCTCTTTGACCAGGAAGCTCAATTGACATTGAGGAAAGACAAGGATGACAAGTCTTGGTAGGCCAATACTGCCGATAAGCTATACTAAATTCGTAGCACGTCCTTTTATCGCCCCAGATTGCGCCCTCCCTCCGCGCCCTCCGTGCCGTTGATGGGACACTAGTCGAAGAAATGCAAAGTCCAGAACGTGGCAACGCAACTTCCACAACAGCTTGAACAAGCAGCACCGCGCGGACCGGTTAGTTTTCTTAGAAAATGCAGATAGACGCAATCGCACCCACGCTCGCCGACATCAGCGTGGCAGTCGAGGACATTGGCGCCGACTTTTGGCCCGTCAGCCAATTGATCCACGACAACCCGGAACTTGCCTGGCACGAATTTATCGCTCATGATGCGCTAACAGCTTTCATGGAGACACAGCCAGGATGGAAGATCAAGAGATCCGTCTATGGCTTGGAGACGGCCTGGATTGCCGAGTTCGATAGTGGTGTCCCTGGGCCGGCTGTCTCCTTCAATGCCGAATATGGTGCGCGTTAAACCAACTTCTAACTAAAGTAAGGCATAATCCGCTCATTCCGAATGACTAGACAGCTTGCCAGGAATCGGACACGCGTGCGGTCACAATCTGATTGCAACCGCGGCGGTTGTTGGTGCCAGTGCCGCTGCTCGGGTCATGGCGGCTAGGGCACTTGCCGGCAAAATCATCCTTTACGGGACACCCGCCGAGGAGAGTACGTACATGACGGCCGTTCCCGAACTGGCCTCCATCCATCAATCAGCGCTGACAAACTCAGATGGCGGTGGCAAGATCAAGCTCCTCGAAGCCGGCGCCTACAAAGACTACAAAGTTGATCTAAGTCTTACCTCGCACCCCGGCATACAGGCAACTTCCGCACGCATGGGCACGACCGCCATCTACACCTTTAGGGTCGAATATTTTGGCGTTGCTGCTCATGCGGCCGCGAACCCTTGGCTTGGCGTCAACGCACTCGATGCTTTGGTGCAGGGCTACAACAACTTTTCTATGCTGCGTCAGCAGACCGTCCCCGGCGAGATCATCCAGGGCTACATCACCCACGGCGGCGACGCTTCCAACATTATCCACAAGTACGCCGCCGGTGAGTTCACGGTCCGCGCCGACTCGGCGGATCGTCTTGAGGTGCTGCGCGAGCAGGTCACTCGCTGCTTCCAGGCTGGTGCGCTCGCAACCGGCGCCAAGCTGACCATAACCAACCTCGGCGCCTACAGGAACCACATCTCCAACGGCCCCATGGCAGACGCGTTCACGCGCTTCTATAATGAGCTAGGCAAGGACCATGCGATTGCAATTGATGCGGATAAGGATGCCGCCAACGGCAAGACGCAGGCTAGCACCGACCAGGGCGACATATCCCATGCCATGCCTTCCATTAGCCCCATGTATGAGATTGAAGCTGGTCCGGGAGACCAAGGCCCTCACAACCCGGGCTTCGCACAGTCAGCGGGCACCAAAGCATCCTATGCCCGCGCCTTGCGTGTTGCCAAGGGTCTCGCTGGCGTAGCCATCGAGGCGTTGCGCGACCAGCGCTTCCTGGCCGATATTAGGCGAAGCTGGGAACGGGATATGAAGAACAGCCGCAAACAGAATTAGTAGCGTGAAACAGAGCCCGCTATAGAGAAGGCTCAAATTACTTGTGTCGGGGGCCTAAAAACTTGATGTTTACAAATCAATTGCTCGGACAACTTCCCTCCTCGTCCTATTAATTTACCCACCCCCGGATTGTGAGTGGGTGGTGGCTGTGGCTGCTCGTTGCGGAGATGCTCCAAAGTCCGCTTGGTCCCCTCGGCATCTTTGGCAGCGACTGTTTTAAACATGGCAGCCGCTGTTGGTGACGGGAGAAAACAAGACAAACGCTGAAATTTTCTTGCTTTATAAAGCGCTGGTAGTTTCGCGACAACAGTGTATTTGCGCATGGTACCGACCGACCAACAGCCAATGTTGCAAACCGGACCGGTCGGCAACGGCCCCTCGGCCTCAGACGCTACCCTCCGTGGAAACGACAACGAGGAATCCCGACCACGAAGCACCGCACCGCGCTACAACTCGTTCCCCAACTACCGCACGATCCGATATGAAACATCCGATGACCACGAGACCGTCAACCAGCAGCAGGCAACCGCTCCTGGAAGCGGCGACGGCAAGCCCTCGGCCCGGGTCCTCGGGCCCGATCTTCTGCGCGGCCTGCTTATGATGCTCATGGCCATGGACCATCTCGGCATCGTGCTGCGGCCGTGGGAGCACGGCCTGGGGCGGCACGCCGAGGAAGACGGCGTGCCCGTCGAGGAGTGGAACCGCCCGGCCGGCTACCTCGTCCGCTCGCTCACCCATCTCTGCGCGCCGGGCTTTACGCTTCTCCTCGGCACCGGCGTCGTTTACCTGGGCCGTTCGCGCCGGCAGCAGCAGGGCTGGGGTTCGCCTCGGCTGCTGCGCTACTTTGCGCTGCGCGCGGCGGCGCTCACCGCCGTCATGGTCGTCCACAGCCTCATCGTGACGGCCGGCCAGCTGTGGTTCCTCAACATGGTGCTCTTCGCGCTCGCCGTGGACTACTTCCTCGCCGGCGCCCTCTGGCTCGCTGTCGACGAGACAGAGCGCTGGCTCGCTAGACGCCTGGCAACAGCGCTGGCGCACAACAAAGACGTCGTCGTCGCCGCCGATTCTGCGTGCGCGCGCGAAACTGACGTCGAGGTTGAACAACCCCTTCTACCCGCCGCCAGCCCGCGACCACAAAGGAGCAGTACTAGCAGCACGGAAGCAAAGGCGACGAGAATATCATGGCACGTACACAACGGGGTTCTGATTGCCCTCAGCATAGTAACCATTTTTTGGAACATCTGGCTCTCCGAAAACCACGGCGAATGTGCCGACACTGCATTGCCCGCCGCCACCATGTCGGAAGGCGTCGTGACGACGACCGCCCGCGGCAGCCCCGGCTGGGATAACCGAAAGACGGACAGGTACTGGTGGCTGCACATCTGGTTCCACCAGACCAACGCGCCCGGCGTGCTATCCGCCTTCCCGCCGCTGGCGTGGCTGTCCTTTGCCATCGTCGGCATCCTGCACGCGCGGATCATCATCCGTCTCGAGCGCCCCCGCCGCGGTGCCGCCGCCGGCCCCGTGCGCGTCCTGACGCTACAACTGGTTGCCGGGCTCGTCCTCGCCGTCGCATTCGTGCTCACGCGCCTGCTGCACGTGGGAAACCTTTCCGAGCGCTGCCTGCGGACCCCCGAGAACCGGCATCCCGCGCGCGGCGCCGGCAGTAACCAGTACCTCGCGTCACCCGC
The DNA here is from genome assembly GCA_025583755.1 of Cordyceps tenuipes. Lineage (NCBI taxonomy): Eukaryota > Fungi > Ascomycota > Sordariomycetes > Hypocreales > Cordycipitaceae > Cordyceps > Cordyceps tenuipes. Next base: position 275,368 of record JANZYN010000018.1, read on the forward strand.
GGCCTTCTTCTACACGGTCAAGTACCCGCCCGACGTCGCCTTTTGGGCGCTGACGCTGTCCGCCAACTTGTTCCTCCTCGCCGGCCTCTGGCGCGTCCCGGCCGCCTTTGCCCGAAAGTGGCTCGTCCCCGTCCTCGACTTGGGCACCGCCTCGCTCTTCTTCTACGTCGTGCACATACCCGTGGTCTTCATCACGGGCTGGGCGGCGTGCGCGCTGTTCGGCCACGAGCCTGGGCCGGGGACGCCGCCGTCGCCCGGGGGCGGTCTCGTGTCGGATAAGGTGATTGACAGCCTGTTGGGCTTCTTCGCGGTGTGGGCGCTCTGCCTGCTGATCATGTGGCCCCTGTGCCGATGGTATGGGCGCTTCAAGTTTGGAAAGCCGTCGGATTCGCTGTGGCGGATACTGTAAGCGGAGCTGTTGGACGTAAAAGTGACACAAAGGCTTCTATTCCGTTGTCGTGGCTGAAGCCATAAGCCGTGTTCATTCCGACTATGGAACTGCACCCCTAATATTAAATAAGACTTGCCAATATACCTCATCTATCGGCTCCTCATATCCAAATATTATAGCCAATTTAAATAGCCGATCATGTCTCTAGAGCTTCATCGGCTGGTGATGTCCGTGGAACCCAAACCCAATCGGAAAGTCTGCCTCTGCTCTCCCAAGCTCCTCCAGCGACCTTGCATCCAGGCACAGCAGATACGATGTCTTGGACACCCCGTCTAGCACCACGCTCAGAAGAACACCGTCATCCTCCTCCGTCGCCCCCGGCCGCTCCAAAAATACGGGCTCGCCGGGGGTGTGGCCCTTGTCGCCGCACCAGAGGAGAGCCTCGCGCGTCTGCACGTCCGTCTTGACAAGGCAGTCCATGAAAGAGCTGATGCCGCGACTCGAGACGGCATATACGTAGCGATGAGGTTTGTGCGCCATACGCGGGTTGATTGTGGGTAGGTCGCCCGCGTGCGGGGCAGGGATCGAAAACATCTCTTCACCGGCGGCAGTCTCGGTTTCCCGCTTGGTTTGTGTGGTATCATGACGTGGTAGACGGAAGCGGTACCGAACGAGACGGGTGTGTCCTTTCTTGTAACGCTCATCCGTGAAGAAAAATTTCTTGGCCGCGTCATCTCGATCCGTGACAACGTCGTAGTACAAACTCTCGAGGATGTCTGTATTGTCGTAGCGAACGTACTCGAGCGAGATATCGATACGCCGTTCATTGTTTTCATCCTGAATCTCCTCCTCAAATGCATTGACGGAATGGAAGAAGAAGGACGCCGGCGTAGAAAAGCGGGCAATGACACCACGGTCACCTTTGCGATCGACGACTAACCAGCGGCACTGATTATTCTCGTCAAACGGCTTTATGGAGTCGAGAACACTTTGTTCCCATAGAATCTTGAGACCGTTCCACGAGAGGTGGGTAGTTGGGATGCACAGGATCATGTAACTGGGTGTCAGAAAGAAGCTGTGAATGTAAGCAGGGGCTAGTTCAGGATCCGACACGGTAGCAAAGATGTCTGTTTTGCCTGTGGCGGCACTGACGCGAAAAAACCGATAAGTCGCAAAGCGGCCGAATTCGAGATTGTAGTTGTACAGATCGCCATTTTCGGGATCCCGCTGTGCGTGTGCGCACGAGAGCGGGCCTTTAAGGTCTGGGTGCAAACTTGACTGATCCGTATAGCCCAGTGGCTCAAGAGTTTGCGGGTCAATCTTCTGCAAGCCAGCTGTATCTGTGGTAATGTAAAGGTTGTCAAGATCAGGACGACGACCAGTCTTGTTTGTAGGCTTGCGGTCCTCGTCGACGCCAGGAAAGTTTGGCACCAGAACGACATTGTTGTTGTACTGGTCACGGGGAGCAAAGACGCCCATCGCCTTTGAAAAGAGTCCCATGCACGGGTCAGCGCGCTGGCCAAATGATGGAGAGCCTCGTTTCCCCCTTTTTCTGATGTGCTGCTCTAGTCTCTCTGATTGTCGCCGAGAAGAATATACGACTGCGGTCTGGCGGCCTGGTGCGACGGGCGGGACAATGTCGAACTTGTGACTATGAGCCAGACCATCAAACCAATGACTAATATAGTAAATGCCATTAGAATCGGTCTCGACGGAACTCTGGCCGGGTCCCGTGCGGTAAAGAGAGCCAGCGGCCCAGTCAGGAATTGAACCCTGAACCTTCAGCATGATGGGACCACGGTGCTCTTCGAGGCCTTCAAACTAGACCAGAATGTAAGCATGAGAAACAACGAGATGAGTAAACACTTACACCAGCTTCATTGGGCCATTCTTTCCAGCCCTCCTGCAGCCTGTTGATATGAAAATCGGCCACGTCTTCGACTTCATCGGTGGCTTTTCGCAAGGTGATACCTGGTGCGTTGAGCATCATGGCTGAAGCTTGTATCTTGAATTTAAGCTGACATCAAGTGGCAGGACTTTGCGTAAATAGATTATAATTTGAAAGAAAGGTGATTGACAAGCGATGCCGAGGCAGAAGGTAAAATAGGCCGTGCGGGGAAGCACAGAGGCCAATGTATGACACAAGGGAGGCGAGAAAGTCCTCTATAACAGGTTGACCGAGCGTTGACACTAGAATATACATAAATAGTATCGTGTGACACCAATTGGGCAAAGGACGGGTTCCGTAGGGTCCAAGGATAGAAGACTGGGTACTGATACGTTGGCAGCACCAACCAGAGGGGAAGTGGTAGTAGGTGCAGCGAGTGTAGCAGCAAAACGATTGACAGCTGATATGTGTAGCCAATAATCCGGTGGGATGGCAATAGAATGCCGAGACGTGTGCAGCGGGTAATACGATAGAGATGCCGCTGACAAGGGGTTTGGCGAGATGATCAGGGCGTACAAAGGCTGGAGAGGCGAACCGGCCAGATGCAAGAGTATAAATGGATATTATCAGATGCATATATTGGCGTGAGAGAGGACAGTTGGACGGTTGACAGGGATGTTGAGTTGGGAAAGCGAACCAACGATTGTGAAGTTAACGGTGCGTTCTGTCTGTTCTGTCTTGTCTCGGGAGATGCTCTGATTAGATGCTGTTTGACTGTTGGCGAGAAACGGCGGACCAGCGTAAGCGAAAGGGTCAGCATAAGCCTTGACAAGCCTAGGACGGAGGCTAAACGCAGAATGTGCAAAGCTAAGATGGCGAAAAAAAGGGGGGGTTAGCAAAAGCCTGTTTAATACAAGGGGTAGCTGTTGTCATAATTGTCATATGGTGATGTGGCATTGCGTCTGTACCTTGGTGGTTAGATGGTGGTTGCATCTACGATGTTGCATGACGGGCCGCGGCACACTATCGATACCTATAATGCGCCGTCCCTTCGCACTTAATACTCGCGATTGAAAGCTGTGCGTCGGAAAGAGATGTGTAGCTGAAGCGGCGATAGCACAAATCAAGTTTGGTGCGTTGGTGAGAGTCGCCGAGCTATTTAGGTCTTTTGCGCTGCCCGAATCGATTTCGTGCGGGAAGCCCGATGATGCGATATAGGAGACGGAGATGGATAAGAGAAGAGAAACATTCGCAGTGTTTATATTGGCCTTGAATATTGCTTCGTCGACCCTCATTTTAGCACGGGCGACGACATCTTGGCTGATGAGACCATGTAGAAGGCGTGGACGCTAATTGGAGGCACTGCGACGGCCTCGCTAAACCTCACCATAAACGATCAAGCGTGCTCTGACTTAACGCCACGACATGCCGGCGGGTTGCAGGGACACATGCTACTGTGCATGTATACCGCTGCGCACGATGGAATTCTCTGACCGATATCGTACTCTATCGTACTCTCGCATTTGCCCTGACGAGTGGCCGTTTGCATTGCAACCGGTTGGCCCCTGGATCGCATCGGCCCATTGTAGTGACACGGCAGAGGTGTTGCCCATTGCACAAGCCTAACAGCAGTTTCAGCGTTGCAGAAACGCGTGATTCTTCCGAGGCGGTCCGCGCCTTACTGCAAAGTTCCTGACGTCGGAGGTTGCGGGGCTCCGTCATCACCTAGGCAAGGAACAGGTTATTGCGGAACGCTGCGCTGGCTGCACACTGACGTCGTGTCTTGTGGAGGTGTGTGTTTGTCGTTGTCGTTTTCAACTGGGAAACACCTTGGAATCGGCCAAGAAAACGTCCACGGCCCTCTTACTTGATGCCCGAAGCTCGTTCAAGTTGACTATGTTGCGCGACCGAGAACTAGCACTAGTATCTCGAAAGCCATCGACGTGCTCGGCCACGCGATCCAGCAGACCTCGCATCTTTTCCAACTCCTTTTCCAGTGCTCCGTTATTGGCGACCAAGTTTTCTTGTACGCCCTTGCCCGACTCTGACGTACGGAGCGGTTCAATGGCGGCCTGCAGCCGGCGGAGCTTTTCTACACGGAGCTGAACCTGTTGCCGCTCCCTGCTGAGTTCGACAAGCCGGGATACGGCCCGCAAGTAAGTTTGCGCATCCTCAGGTTTGGCTGTCGCTTCCTCATCCGATGGCCAAGAAAGTGGTAGTGATTCAATAGCAGAATCGTTGGCTTGCGAGAACGGAGAGAAGAAAATTAGCGCTGAAAAACGGAGGTGGCATTTGCGTGAGACTCACTCAGATCTATCTCTTTTCCAATAGCTCCGTCAACGTCATCCGAACCGCCTTCTCGACGATCTATCTGTCCGATGTAGATGGCACTAATCCGCTCTGCTAGGTTTCGACTGGCCTGGGGCGCATATGTTCGCTGGCAATGCTCCTCGATGATGCGGTTGAACTGGAAGACGGCATCGTCGACTAGCCGTCGTCTTATGGGCGTGTTAGACGCGTCGTTTGTCGCATGCCAAGCGCGTGACGGCGCAACAGGCTGCGAAAGCAAGGTAGTCTGCGTTGTAAGAAAAGCCTGTTTTGTGGTAGGGATAGTGGGCGCTGAGGTATCCATGGCGATGCGGCGACAATTTGGATTGTCGTGTTGTGCAGAGTTTACTCGCGTGTTTGAGGGTTGTTTGCGGCGCCTTCAACGTGGGGGCACGTGTACCTGTAGCCTAGAACTGGTAGACCTTATTAATATTTTAGTAGGCACCCAGTCCCCTGTAGGAAGCGCCCTGTTACCATTTTCACCATCGTTCCTTTCGCTCGTTTGCCATGCAGTTAAAACGCCCCCCCCAAAAAGATAGAAAAGCAGGCCTTTAAATGATCAAAGCCTTTTGTCCATTACGCCCGCCCGTTCTCTCTCTCTCTCTCCTTTTCTCTTTTTCTCTCTTTCTTTCTCTTTCTTTCTCTTTCTCTCTCTCTCTCTCTCTCTGGAGCTACGGGGCATCGTCGGGTTCGATAAACCTTGGTAGCCATCTAAACGACGAATCCCTTTCTGCCAATACTAGGCTCGCCACGCCACGGATCAAAGGAGAGCAAGGCGTTTGCAGCTTTCCCGTCGTGTTGCTGAAAATTTTTGTGGCGTTGAGTCTGGAATAATAGGATATAGGAGTCCTACACGCAGTTGGATGGCTACATGCAGCCTCATACAGCTTGGCACGCAGTTCTGAAGTTGTGAGCGTGTGCCAGGTAAAACAGACCACTGCCCAGGCTGCAGAAGGTGCCCAGGCTCACGAAGCTAGCCAGCCCCCTTTCCAGGCCAGTTGTACCGGCAACTTGAATTATGTATGTATACATCGGCTCCAGTGACTGTCGTCCGGCTCTCTCGGGGTTGCCTTACCATCCCGCAGTTCTCGCAGCACTTCGGATGTACTGCTGCATCGATGTAAGCCATTGGCATCAAGTACAACCTGGATTTCCCATCACTTCCGGGACGACAGAGTGCTGTTTCAGGAAGCAAGTAAAACTACAGAAACTGACTGAGACCAGGCGATCCTACATGAGCTGTCGACTTTCGTATTCTCCTGCCCATCCTTGGCATCAAGTTTCGGCAGCCGTACGGACAGAGTGTCGGTGACCTGCAGTCTTACTTTCACGGCTAAGCCTGTCGCAAGGCTCAGTTATTGTATGCACTGCGCGGCAGAAATAGAAGAATCTGACTGTCGGGAGCAAGCCGTCTCGTGGCGATTGTCCGCGGCGCACGACGTCTGCCCAGTTAATGACAGGATCACTGCTGGCGCGACTCTCTTTTCTTGACTCATCTATTTGGTCACATTGTTGAAGCCAGCGTCATCACACCATGGAATAGCCTAGTTTCTAATTTTGCATCAGGGCCTGATCGGTCTCGACAGATGGAAGCCTGTCTGACCGCAACAGAGTTGCCGCTGGCTGTACAGCCGCTGCGGCTTACGAGACGCCTGGATGCAACACAGACAAGTTTTGCGAGCTGGGAGAGCATCTGACCCCAAAAATCCGATGCAACGTCTCACCGAGAAAAGTTCGGAAAGAGACGTCAGCAGGTTGGCCGGCAGGCAGGGAACGAGAAGCATGCATTCGCATCAGATCCGAGAAGGCCGTCACATATCCGCGGCGCGCACTGGGAAAAATCGCAGTCCGCGGTCTCATCCTTTTAATTTCACTTGGCGTGACGCGAGAGAGGCAGGCCAATAAATGATGTACGCCGCCCGAGTTCATCCCGTACCCACAGAACGTGTCAGGTCTCCTGGTTCGCTGATCTTTCAGCCCTTTCCACCAACCAGCTGCCCTTGACCGCGGTGAAGCCTTGTCCAAGACATGTCGCGAATGCCACCACATGGACGCCCTGCGTAACTCAGCTCCGTGTAGTTTAGCAAAGACTGCAAAGAATGATGCCACGGCCCGCTTGCGACGGCCCAGGTGTAAGAAGAGGAGGGGTCGAGGTCATCAACACAGCAAGCCACATTGGGAGCTCGATTCAGTCACCTCTCGGGACCGGCGCAACACAGCCGTCGGCGTAAGAGCGAGATTCCCCTGAAGATCATCACCGGACTGCGTGCCACACTGGGAGCACAACTCATGCGCTGGATGAAGGACCTGGTTTCGGCAAGTACCGACCAAGGGGAGGCGGTGACTCAACGGCCCAGAATCTGACTTTGCTGCCTGCGCGCTGGCGCCGTTTCAAGAAAGGCTTGGATCATAAGGCTTTCAACGGCGTGGGCCGAGTGTGCCTCGGAAAGGTACCAAGACGTTGCTTCCCGCGTAGCCGGGTCTGTTGTATGTTACTGCGACACGTGAGCAGAGCACGTATATGTCGGCATGCATGCACTTCCAGCGCAACCGCTGCCCCTCCTCTAGGCTGTAGCTGAAGGTGTGGATGCCGCTGACCACCACAATTTGGAAGGACTTTTGGAAAATCTCCAACTTCCTAATCCGAACCTTCCCCGGCCGTTGAGCTCACCTTGATCACCTGGGATTAGTCATTGTGGAACAGAATCCTGGCTGCGATCCCCCTTGTTAGCCAAGTCCGGCCCGCAGGGCTAATACCATGTAAGTAAGTCGGTCAGAAATCTTCACAACTTAATATTACTCATGGCCCGGCCACGGCCAAGCCTGGCTAAAACTCGAAACGTGGCCCCGAAAAGCCTCCGTCTTCCTGCCTGTGCCGTATTCTTGGCTGATTGCTGACAATGAAGCCAACGCCGAAAAAAGGGGCCAACACGTCTGGCTTTAGGTATTCGGCTCGGGGGCCTTCATTGACGAAGAGCATCCCAGCGTCTGTCTGCTTGATCTAAGAAAAGCAGGGCAGCAGAATAGGCCTTCCAAGCTTGGTAAAGACAAAGAACAAAAAGTGACACGTAGATGGCAGATAACATTGGTTAGCCGAAAAGCCTATCTGCCCGCGGCCGTCTTGAGTCTCATCAAGGAAGGCCACCCCTCCGCGGAACCTACTTTTTCGGACCTTGAAAGCCCCAGCAATTGTAAGACCAAGACAATGAGGGCACAGCCGCCCGCCCCATCGTCGTCAGCATCAGTTCGTCGCTTGGGCGTGGCCTTGGCGGACCCCCCGGTTTTAGCCTCCTCTACTCACGCAGAACATCGGGTAGCTGCGCCAGGCAAATGGTTCCATATTCCCATGAGCGGCTTTCAATGAATTGAGGCTAGCTCAGTCTTGTAGCTGACAGGACTTCGTAAGGCTGTGTCGCCAGCGGTCCACGTACCAACTATTAAAAGGCCCAGATCGTGCCCTCAATCCTTGATCATTCTCGTGTACATCATTCTCTTTGCTCTGCTCTTGGGTTTTACTGCCCCATCTAATTGTCAATAATATTTTAAAACAGGAGTACTGGGCTTCATTCACCTTCAGTCCCAGTTTGTTCGTCCCTACTGACCGGGATACGCATCGAGATAATGGTACGCGCACCGGTTCCGTTTCATGCACCCGTTGTTGTTGAAGCAGCAGCCCACATACTAACATGGTAGTCTCGCCAGAATCAAAGCACTATGCGCGTAATTGGCCTTGTCACCGCTCTACTTGCCGCTACTGCTACCGCCGCGCCCGTGCCATGCCAGTCCATTGATGCCTTGGGGCAGGTTGAGGCCGCCGTGGCGGGCAACTCCCCCGAGTGCGAGTCTTTCTACGACGGCAGTACCTCTGAGCAGGCTGCCGAAGTAGATCCAGAATATCCGGATATGAAGCGGTTTACGCCGGACCAGCGTGAGAGCAACATCGCCCCTGGCAACTGGCCTCCTCGTAGAGGCTCAGAACTGAGCGCACGGGGAAACTGGCCTCCCCAGAGCGCCCAGAAGCGCAGCGAGCAGACAATTACTGGAAACTGGCCCCCGAGTCCCGCTAACAAGCGTGGCGAGCATGAAGTGCCGGGAAACTGGCCTCCTCGGAGTGACCAGAGCGTCCAGGGCAACTGGCCCCCGAGTCCCGCTAACAAGCGTGGCGAGCATAAAGTTCCGGGCAACTGGCCTCCCCGCAGCGAGCAAAGCGTCCAGGGCAACTGGCCCCCGAGCCCTGCTGACAAGCGTGGCGAGCATGAAGTTCCGGGTAACTGGCCTCCCCGCAGCGAGAAAAGCGTCCAGGGCAACTGGCCCCCGAGCCCTGCCCACAAGCGCACTGTGGAGGAAACGCCAGGCAACTGGCCTCCGCGCCGCGAGTCCGAATCTGAGCCCGAGTCCGAGGGCGACGGCTCCGGCGGCGATATCTGCGGCATCCTGGGCTGCGGCGACGACGGTACCGGTCCCATCGGTGGCCTCAAAGATCCCGGCCACGCAGGCGAGGAGTAAGCCGCAAGCAAGATGAGACAAACAAGGCGCGAAGAAAGGCCCGAATCCATGACCACAGGACAAATGAAAAGCCAGTGCCTGGTCAAGAAGTGACAGGGAAAGAGAAGCATGGTTATTTTGGCGCCCGGTGCCATGATTGGATGATTCCTGTTTACTTGTCAGCGTATTGATTTATTTGTTTCGGCAGCCACTTACTATAGATAGCTAGATAGAGAACAGAGACGCCTCGCAATAGAAACGTTATCAAAGTTTAAGAATCTGCTGTGGAATCACAAAAAAACCTGTTCATTCCGGCAATCTCAGCTACTGTGTAAATACCATTGGTTCGGGCTGAGCGTGCCTGTCTTACACGGCACATACTGGCAGCCTCTGTGCAAGGCACGAGGCAGGACACAAATTCTTGGCATTGCGTCACGGTGCCTTGCTTATATGCAGGGTCAACACCACCAAGTCATGTGAATATGTTGCATGTGTATCAGATGAAGATATGCAGCAAAAAGACAGTATCCACGTCTTGCCGGCGAATCTCTTTCATCCACGCTATCTGGCTATCCTAAATGCCAGACCACCAGTATGACTCGGGAACAGTAATAGTAGCCCGCAACGTCCGCTCATTGACGGCGCTGCTGTCGCTAATGATGACATCGTAGTCGCCCGCCTCGACGCACCACTGGTCGCGCTCTTCGTCAAAGTACGCCGCTGCATACTTTTCAAGCTCACTAATCATGACCGTTGTTGATGCGCCGGCTTCGAGCTCTACCTTGGCAAACCCGCGTAGCTCCTTGACGGGACGATTGACGCGCGCCGCCTGTTTCGGCTGCACATACATTTGCGCAACAGCGGCGCCCTTCCTGCCGCCTGTGTTTGTGACGGTTACGGTAGCCTCAATCCTACTTTCGACAACGGCAACGGATAGGCCGGAGAAGCCGAAGGTGGTGTATGACAGGCCATGGCCAAAGGGAAAGTTGACCGCTCGATCGGCAAACTCGTAGTAGCGGTAGCCAATGTAGACGTCCTCGCCGTACAACGTGCGGCCGGCTTCGGCACGGAAGTTGAGGAAGGCCGGGGTGTCTTGCAAGCGCTTCGGGAAACTGAGTGACAGCTTTCCAGAAGGATTCGAGTCGCCAAAAATTGTGTCGGCGATGCAGTTGCCAGTTTCGTTACCCCCGTACCAGGCCTGAATGACCGCCTTGACCTGCGAGAGCCAGGGCATCTCCTCTGGTGTGCCAGTCTGCATGACCACGACAGTGTTGGGATTTGCGACGGCGACCTCGGCAATGAGTTGGTCCAGAACACCGGGCAGCTTCATGGATGCGCGGTCCCCTCCCTCAGACTCCCAGTCGGCGTTGAGGCCTGCACAGATGATCACTTGGTCATGCTCTTTGGCCAGCTGGACCGACTTCTCAATCTCCTGCTCGTCGTCGATAACTTTGCAGCCCCCGACGCGCAGGGACCCATGGCCAGGCACGTAAGCATCGTCCTTGAGAGTATAAGTAGGGGCAGATCCAAACTCGATGCGGAAGTTGTAGGTCTGGCCTTTCTTGATCTCGACACGGCCGCGCTCTTCACGGGTTGCTGCGCCAAAGAATGCGTCACCAGCAGTCTGCTTCGTGGCGTTATCAACAATTAACTGGTTGTTAACAAATGCCTTGGCCGTACCAGAAACAACAACGCCGAGTTCATATGTGCAATCTTCATCAGCCACAAAAGAGCCCTCCAGATCCGCATACCACACATCGTTGACCTCAGGATTACTGTAATCGACTAGATGCATCTCAGTCTTGGTGAACTGAAGCTCATCAATTATTTTGCGGTCAGCGGCCCCGGGTGCTTCGTTAAAGACCCTCCAACGCATACCAGGTTTTCCGTTAGGATCGGTGAGTTGGTTTCCCAGAATAGGCAGAAAGCGGTGGGTATATGCGCCAACGGTGAAGGTAGGCTGGCTGCCTAGTTTCTCACTGATACCGTCGTAAGGGGTAATGGCGTAGTACGCGCGAAGAGCAGCAGAGCCGCCTCCGTGGTAAGTAGCCTCCTTGGCGTTGGGCCCCAATACCAAGGTCTTCTTCTCCTTGGAAAATGGCAGAACATTATCCTCGTTTTTTAGCAAAACGATGCTTTCATTGCCGATTTTCCGCAATAGGGCTGCCGTTTCAGGTGTATCAAGCGTCTTTTCAGGGCCATTTTCTTTCATAGGTAGTGAAGAAACCTTCTTAACAAGGTTGAGTACAGCGCGTGCGCGGTTGTCGATGTGGTGAATGAATGGTTTGCCTGTTGATGCATTGAATTGGAGAGCCTCCCCGCGGAATCGTGAAGGGCCTGGCATCTCGAGATCGAGGCCGGCCTTGACGGCATCGGTTGTGCTATACGTGCCATACCAGTCACTCATAATAAGGCCATCCCAACCCCATTCTTTGCGCAGCATACCATCGAGGTACTTGGTGTTCTCACTGCAAAAGGTGCCATTGACACCATTGTATGCGGTCATGAAGGCGCCAGGGCAGGCGTCACGAACAGCAATTTGAAATGGCATTGCATAAATTTCGCGGAGAGCGCGCTCAGTGACGATGCTCTGTACGCCCATCCGTTTGTCCTCTTGGTCATTGCAGAGAAAATGCTTGATGGTAGACACAACGCCAGTGCTCTGAATACCGCGTACCAGCGCTGCAGCGCCAAGGCCGCTCAAGAATGGGTCTTCGCCAATCGACTCGAAGCCACGGCCGCCAAGCGGAGATCGCTGCATGTTGATTGTCGGACCCAGAATCAGATGAGCGCTTTTGGCGATAGCCTCGTGGCCCATGGTTTTACCGGCCTGTTCAAGAAGCTCTTGATTGAAGGTAGAGCCAAGGGCACTACCACAAGGGAAGCAAGCGGCAGGTACGCTATTGAAGAACCTGGTTCCACGGACGCCATTAGGGCCGTCGGACATGCGAATAGAGGGTATTCCGTGCTTTGGCAAAGCCTTGGTGTGCCAGAAGTCAATGCCTGGGTCGGTAAGTCTTGTGCCAGGGCTTGATGAGCTCAATTTACCTACCAGAAAGCAGCTCAACCTTTTCTGTTAGAGTCAGCTTCTTCAGCACCTCATCGACGTTGAGGTTAGCCATGCTGATTCCGGCCTGCAGTCGGTGCAGTCCGTTGTAGCGACAGAATCGATCTGACGCACAGGGGCCAATGCAATCAACCCTTCAGGACCAAAGAAGAATAAAATGGTCAGGAGATGCTGACGCAGAAGCAGTACCAAAAAAAAAAAAGAAATGGGCAACGGAACTGAAGGGGAGGGGTCGAGCTTAAGTAGTACCGCGTGGCGGGAAGTGTTGATGGCGTGTCAGGGCCAGGAGTTCCATCTTGGAGCCGGGGTTTATCATTCCGCAGGACCAATAAAAATACTGCAATGCAAGGTCGTTACTAGTGAGAAGGTAGCGGAGAGCTCGTGAGTCTGGAGCGGGAGGAAAATACTAGAGCTGCAAAAGTCGAGACGTTGGTGAAAGGTAGGGAGGTGCATACATCCTAAGGCTTCCCCACCAGCCAAGTTTACTGACGCAAACAAGGATAAATGTGTAGCCATCGCCGACAGACCAATCAGCGCCAACACCACCGGGATTTCGGGGCGATATTCCGCTGGAATCTTCACGCTTGGCTCCCGCAGTTCTCCAGTTGTCATGGCCCGATACTCCCCGGGCAAGACTTCAATGCCACATCGGGCGGCCGAGTGGTAGGCAAGGTATTGCTGACTGAGCAAACGGAATCAATATTACGGGAACTGTGGGACGAGAACAGGCACTAAAAATTACGTGAGTACTGGTTCGTTGACGGGATTTTAGCTTTCGTAAATGCTATGTAGGATCCCCCCCCCAACTACAGGTTGTCTTAGCCCGCTTCATGTTGTCGACAGTATCACTAACTCTAGTAAGGAAATGTGGTATCAAAATTCGGCATCAAAATTCGGCATCACAAGCCAAGATACCTCTAGAATTCAACGAGCAGCGACTAGGCAGCTGTATTTCATTCTTTGTGATACCTCTAGCACACGTGTTAAAAAGACTCTTGTGACCAATGCACTCGTGCCTAATCGCATTTTAGGCTGTGGGAGGAAGGAGCAACTTGTTGGAAATCCTCACACTACACTTACGATAATAACAACGAACTTTGCTGGGGCCGTTATATGTCCAAAATGCGATACCACTCCATGTCCGAGCAGTGGTCGTTCGACGACGGTCACAAATTCTTATACACAACCGTCATCCTCCATGATGGCTTAGACTACTATGCCGCGGACACCGCCCAGCGTGTAATGGGCGAGCCCGAGTCTCTGGACATGACATTGCTTTAGCCGAAGAAAATTCCAGTCGAACATATATCGCCGCTCTGGGAGGAAGGCCTTACAGTCTTCCTTGACCCTGACCGAGAGGACATCTTTACCAAGACGTCGCACCTTGCTTGCTATACTGGATGTCCCATGCTGGCCAATTTTCGTGCTACAGGAAGCCCGTGCCTGTGAAAAAATTATTGACCACCCGCACCCGAATGTTGCAAAATATTTTGGCTGTGTTATAAAAGATGGGCGGATTACAGGGCTCTGCTTTGAGAGATTCTGTGAAACAGTTGCGGATCAAATTGAGCGTGGGCTCAAGATCGACAAGCCTCGGTGCCTTTTGCATGTCCGGCAAGGGCTTGAACATCTGCATAGCCTTGGACTAGTCCACAACGATCTGAGGACTACCAACATTATGTTCACGAACAGCGACGGCGGACGCTTCGCGATTATCGACTTTGACTCATGTGTTCGCAGGGGCGGTGCGCTTCCGATAAAACAGGGTTACATGCTACCTAATGCGGAATTATCAGAGTTTGAAAATGACGAATTTGCATTTCAAGAGCTAATTAAAGCATTGGACGCTGCTGAGTCGAAATGCGACGATAGAAACGATGGAGACGATGAAAGCGATGAAAGTGATGAAAGCGATGACAACGATGACAACGATGAATAGATGGGCCTAGTAGGTATGATTCTGTGCAAACTCAGGTTCTGATTTATACTAAACTATCCAACCTCAACAGACACATGTGTTTAACATGTGTTGAACATGCAAAAATGAGCAAAATTCTTCATCTGCCAGTGCAGAATCACACCCTGTGGCATTTCGACATCGCTCGAGGCCCTCTAGTCTGCGACTTTGAATGCTCAGCTACGTCGCCTAGGCGGGGGCCTCAAATAAGAAATTGTATCTACCTATCGAATCGGGATTGCCGACTCACTTTCTGGTATTTGGTAGAATCAACGCAATTCTTCATATTGCAATCGGAAATCTTTCGGCCTCGTTTGGTGTATCTCTTTAGGACCTTCCCGGTCTCAGAGTCCTTATCAGTCACAAGAACTGACGCAAAGGTGCACATCTTGTTGATAGTCAAGTGGTTTCAACTCTCGAGATGCTCTCTGGGTGTGGGCGATGAAGGTCACGTGTAGGAAGCCAAAGCTGCGCAGTCTTGAAAACGAGGTAGTAATTTAACTTGATAAGAATGAGTGAAGGCATCTTTCATCCGGCGAAGTTGTGGCCTATTTATGATCAAAAGCTGTGCGTTACTTCTATTTTCCTTTCGCGATGGGCTCTGTGAATCACCATTTTGCCTTGTCTAGACGCCCGGGAAATCCATTTATGCCCTTTCCGTTTCACTATGATGCGTAGGCGTGTGATGCTACGTCGCCTTGTATGATTGTAGCAGGCTGCAGCCTTCCTTAACCGCCCACGCTCAACTCTCCCGCATTTTGCCAGCAACGTGCGCCTAGGGGCTTTTGGGAGCGGGGGAAGTGAATTCTACGGCGAATTATTATTATTATTATTATTATTATTATTATTATTATTATAATTATTATTGGAAATGGCGATTTCTGGCCCTGGGTTGACCAGTGCTAGTTTGACTCGGACTGATTTGGCAGCTTCGTAAAACTCTACGTCTCCTGCCGAAGATTTCGTTGAACGACTTATTCAGAGCGATTCATGCACCCCTGATACCTTCCGCCAGAATGACAAGGAATACGAACAAGGTCATATTTTAGAGAAATTCTCCGCATTGTTTTTCCTATGGCCTTTATTATGGGTGACAGGGTGAGTGGAGAAAGTCTAATAATGGAGGGAACATGTTAAAGCAGGCCAAGGGGAGGAATAAAACAGAGATGAGAAAAATAAAGACGAAGAGAATAAAGAAAAATGAAATAAAGAAAAATAAAATGAAGAGAAAGAAAATAAAGAAAAATAAAATAAAGAAAAACAAAAGAAACTAATATAAAAGAAAAGACAAGAACAAAGAGAGTGTGTGTGAGACAGAAAGGGGAAAAGATCCCGACTAATATAATAGTGTCAATGCATATCCCCTATATTAAGAGATTCCTGACTCTTGTCTAGTCAACTACACTGTATCGGCAAGGACCACATACCAATATTAATTTCGGAGATTACTCGCCAAGGAGCTGCGCACTGCTGTCTCGTGTCTTTTTGGATGAATAGAGCCCCAAGTCAGCCTAGGCACTACCTGACCAGCGCGCACCAGATAGAATGACGCGATCGGTGAAGGGCTTGGGTAATTATCGCGCTCTCTACAAGGTATCTTGGTTCTTGGTTTTACAATCTTGTCAAGATGATGGCATGAACCGTACATGTCGGAGCTCTTGTATCTGCACCAGTCGCTAGGTTGTTTTACACAGGCCACCAGCAGGAATAGTCAAGCAGATGCTAAAATGTCTCCGCATGTTAATATATATAGATGTTTATATACATCTGCTTTGTACTTTTATACGTTATATACTAGTTATGTTGGCTGTTCCAATATCGCTAGTTGCCACTACCTCACCCTCGATTCCCACCCCTAGCTAGCGCGCACCGTTGTAGGCAATGTTTGTGACCGTGTTTCTCATCTGGTTCGTGACGACGTTGTTAGTAGCCGTCTGAACGATGGTTTTGCAGAGCGCCGGCGAAGCCTTGACGCCGTCCTTGGCCGCGAGGTACGCCGCAAGGCCCGCGATGTGCGGGGCGGCCATGGACGTTCCCGAATAATACGCCGTCTTGCCGCCCGGCACCGTGGACAGGATCCCGACGGCCGGGCCATTCACCTTGACGACGGGTCCCCAGTTGGAGTCGACGTAGCGGCTGCCGTCCCGCTGCGTGCCGCCGACGGCGCACACCTTGGACGCCGACACCGGTGAGAACCTTCCGGCGTCCCTGTTGTTGTTGCCCGCGGCGACGGCCATGAAGAAGCCCGCGTTGACCAGCGCGTTGGCCGCTTTGTTGAGCGACGGCGAGAAGTTGCCGCCGAGCGAGCCGCTGACGACGAAGCCACCGGGACAGCTACTGCGGCGCAACCGCGAGTCCCATTGGATGAATTCGTACGCCGCGATCAGGTCCGAGTAGAAAAATCTGCCCTTGTTGTTGATGACCTTGATGCCGAGCAGAGTCGCCTTCTTAGCGACGCCGTACGTGGCCGAGCCGATGGTCCCCGCGCAGTGCGTGCCATGGCCGTTGTCGTCAACCATGGACCCTTTCACGAAGCTTTTAATCTGCTGGGCGCGGCCCCCAAACTCCTGCAGGGGCTGCGTTAGTCTTTTCCTGCTCCACGAACGCCCACCGTTCAGGCATACGTACAGGGTGCTTATCATCAATACCACTGTCTGTCACATAGACGCAGACGCCCTCGCCAGCCGATTTGTCGTAGATATAGTCCCTAGAGCCGGCCGTCCGATGGGAGATACGGCTAAGGCCCCACGGTACGTTGGGCTGCCTGCGGATCCTGCTGACGGCGCCGGCCATCCGATGGAAGATACGTCTAAGGCCCCACGGTGCGTTGGGCTGGATGCGGAACCCGCTGACGGCGCCGGCCATGTCCTGCTCGATATACTCGACGCCGGGGACCATGCGGAGATCCTCGACGGCGGAGTGGTTCAGCTGAGCCGTGAAGCCGAGGAAGTCGCTGTTGAAGGTGTGTACCACGTTCTCGTCATCCACGTCCCGGAGCGCCGCCTCGACGGCGGAGTATCCTCGGCGTTCGAACTTGACGATGAACCGGCTGCTGCTGCCGCCGCCGCGGGCCACGAGATTGCCCTCAGACTCGTGCAGTATTAGCGGCGCGGGCTCATCGCGCTTCTCTGGCTGGTCAGGGTACAGCGACGCAGGTCCATCCCGCTTCTCGGCCTCGCGGAGGTGGAAGGCTGCGAGTTCGCCGCTCGTCTTAAGGACGGGGCCAGCCAGGGTCAAGGGAAGAGCAGCCACGATGGTAATAATAGTGAAATGCATTTTAGTGGCGATAAAAGAAGCTTATAAAAAAAGTGCCAGGGCAAAAACAGTAGACTAGGGATTTGAAGGAAAGTGAGAGTCTTTGACCAAGAAGACCCAAGAAGAGAGTCGTGGATGCCGAGCATCTTTATACAGAAAATTATCTTTGTGTTAGATCTTTTTT
>JANZYN010000180.1:0-43092 GCA_025583755.1 Cordyceps tenuipes
AGGTTAAAACTATATTTATAGTATAAAGTAAAAAAAATACTATAAGTATAAAATAGATAGGGTTAAATAAAATTATATAAGGCTTTTACTAAATAGTAAGACTATAGTAAACTAATATAAAAACTATTCTAATTACTAATAGATATAAAAGTACTAGTATAGTTTATTATATAATAAAGAAATTTAGTATCCTATAATAGTCTAATAGTAGTAAAAATTAGGTAATACTAATAATATAATAATATAACTACTAATATAGAGGTTAGAATAAACTAAAATAGTATAGGTTAAAGGATAAAGGTATAACTACTAGTATAGTAGTTAGTATTATAGGCTAGCCCTAGGCTGTTATAAGTAGGTACTATAAAGGATGTTTATTAAAACTCTTAAAGAGTAAAAAAGGGGTAGTACTATAGTACTAGAAGGTTATTCTTATATAGCTAATAGAAGGTGGGTCCGTTTTACTCCTAGTGTCCCTCCTACTATATAGGTGTGTCTTTCTCTATACTATTATAGTGGTTTACCCTAACCATTCTACTTATACTTTATATAACACCTTATATAGTTATTATATAAGCTAGGCTAGAGCCTAACTCTATTATATAGCCCTCCCCTTTATATATATCTCCCTTTATACTATTACTATAGTTTACCCTAACTATTCTAACTACTATACTATAGTAGTTCACCCTAACTACTATACTAGTAGTTACACCCCCCTATCCTCTAACCTATACTATTTTAGTTTATCTTAACCTTTATATTAATAGTTATATTATTATATTATTAGTATTATTTAATTTTTATTACTACTAGACTATTATAGGATTCTAGATTTCCCTATTATATAATAAACTATACTAGTGCTTTTATATCTACTAGTGATTAGAGTAGTTCTTATATTAGCCTATTATAGCCTTACTATTTAGTAAGAGCTTTATATAATTTTATTTAACCCTATCTATTTTATACTTATAGTATTTCTTTTACTTTATACTATAAGTATAATCCTAACCTATTACCTTTATCTACTAGGACTAGGTCTAATATCTAGTTAGTTATAACCTAGAAGGGAAAGGGGTCTTTAGTTATACGTTTAATAAGGTTAATATAGAATATTTTATATATATTCCTTAGGATATCTAGTATTACTATAATTAGTAATAATATAGCTACTATTATATATTTATAATAGACCTAGTTAAGCTTTTTAAAAGGCTAAGATATAGTAATATTATATAGGGAGAGTTATACTTTATCTCTAACCTAATAGTATTCTATTAGGTAATAAGATTTATCTATAGTATTCTTTTATTATTATTATATATATATAATATTTATTTATATAAACTCTATACCTATCTATATTTATATAAAGAAGGTATAGGCCTAGGTAGTTAGGGAGTTCTTATAGGGAGAGGGTATAGCTTTTAACTAGTATTAGATAAAGGCTATATAGAATCTATAGAGGAAGAAGTTTAGACTATACCCTATAACTAAAGAGTTCTTATTATTTAAGGCTAGTTATATATAAAGGAGTTAGTTAGGCTAATTAAACTATAAGTAAGAAACTAAGATATATAGTACTATTTAGATTTTCTAGTTAGTTTATTCTATACCTCTATTACTCTAGGGGTAGAAGGCTATAGAGAGGGCCTATATTATTCCTATTAAAGTGTATAATATTCTTTAGAACTATTTAACCTAGTTAGATCCTTAATTACTAATAAGAACTTATAGGAAGCTATATAAATACTACTAGTATAAAAGGAATTATTTAGTATATATTTTAGTTATTATTAATATTATTACTTCTAAGTATATAAACTTTAATAAATAATCTATAATAACTATTAAATAGTATAGTTATAATTTATTCTATATAGGTAGGTTAGTTATAAAGTCTACTAAGATTTATTACTAGTATTAGTTAAAGGGGGGAATTAGGTTTAATAACCCTTAGTATAGTTATTATAATATATATATACTATAATACTTATAGTTCTATATATAGTATATAATATCCTAGAATATACCTAGCTAATAGTAATCTTAGGCTAGAATTATAAAGGTTATATTTTACCCTAGGTGGTTTATAGTCTTTAATATATATATTAGTTCTATTAGTCATATAGTAAAGGGCTCTTAGAATAGTACCTATAGGTGGCTATAGAACTATAGGTTAAACGATAAAGAGATAGAGTAGTCTACTATTTAAGATTTTATAGCCGTTTTTATTAAAAACTACTAGGTACTTATCTTTACCTTATATATTTTAATAGTATATATTAGGTCTTCTTTTATTATATATAACTAAAAGGTTAATAGCTTAAAGTCTATAAAGGGGCTCTATTAAACTAGGACTATATTATTCCCTTCTAAGGCCTATATTATAGTTAGGATAAGTACTACCTATACTAGTTTTAGGCCTAGATTACTATATAACTCTAGGCGGCTTAGTGTATCTAGTCGTACTACTAAAGGGCTAGGTTAGTAATAGAGGTAGTAATTAAACTATAAAAGAAACTCTATCTAATAGACCTACCTTTTAGAAAGTAGTTATAGCTTAGTAAAGTACTTAAGGTTTTTATAATCTATTAAGATTATAAAGGGGGCTAAACGTCCTTATAGCTCTACTAACTAGGCCTTAATATAGGTAATAACTACTAATAACTCTTTATTATATATTATATAGTTATATTTAGTTAGGGTTAGTTTTATAGAATAGTAGGCTACTAGTTATAGGATTCTATCTTCCCTAACTTATAGAAGGTAGCTATTTAGGTGTGACAAACGGGTAGGGAGGCCTGTATAGGCGGCCCGTTGCACACAAAGGAAGCCAGACACAGGAGGGGCAGGAAGCCACTGTGTGGCTGATACGAAGACAAGACCGAGGGTCACGTGACTAGATCAGGAGGGATCGGACTAATCTAGGAGGACTCGTCGGACGGACTTAATCTAATCTAGGCTAATAGGTCAGGAGGGATCGGTATAATCTAGGAATACAGTAGAGGATAGGATAGGTATATAGGGAAGGGGATTTCTAGTAGATAGCTAGACTAGATCTCTACTAATTAATCTAAGCAACATTCTAAGCATTAGTTTGTTAGGAGTAATCTCCTAACGTGACTTATACGCTACGACACTACTTACTAGCACTCTTATGTATTTTAACCTAACTCTCTACCTAAGAAATAGACCTACTATAGATTAGGAATAAGCCACTATTACATTTTAATTAGTCCTATTTAGTGAGTTACCTTAAAACCGTAAGTAGCTAACCTTTACGATATCCACTACTAGCGGTATAACAACTAACCTAGGCTAAGCTATAGCGCAGATAAGGCAGTAGATCGACGCCCTTACTGCTTAAATCTAGACTATATAGAACGCTAATACTAGAACCCTTACGCTTCTAAAGTTTCCTAAACCTAACTCGTTTAATAGAACTAAAGGAGACGTTCAAAACTTCTTAACTTAGGCTAAAGCCTATCTTTGTGTTAACACTACTATTATTAATCCTACCGCGAAGATACTTTATATTAGGAATCTTCTCACTAGTAAGGCAATAGAGTGGTAGGAGCTAACTCTTTAAGACTACCTTAATAACGAAGAACCTAAGGACGAAACCGTGTGAATCTTTTAGCGGTATAAACGCTTTAAAGAACTACTCTAAACTACCTTTAGAGACCTAAACGAAATACGCACCGCTACTTATAAACTTAAAGCCCTTAAGTAGACCGGATCTACTTAGCACCTTATAAGGGAATTTAAGCGCATCTTAAACCACCTCGTATAGGACGACGATAGTATAATAGAGCTACTCTACGACGCTCTACGAGAGGACGTAAAGGATAAGATCGTAAAGGAGGATCGACCTAACACCTTTAACGAATTCGCTAGTAAGATTATTAAGGTTAATAACCGACTCTATACTAGGCGACTTAAACGTAGAGGATAGGGTACTAGAAAACAAAACAACCCGCCACTACGCTATTAGCCGAACACTAGTAGGCGATATAGAGGGTCTACGGCCTATAGAACTCATTTAGGTCCGATAGAACTCAACGCTACTTATAAGGAAAAGGGTAAGACTTATTATAATTATAGAAAGCTAGGACACTTTACGAATAAGTGTAAGGCTCTAAAGAAGTCTTAGAAACCCGTATAAGAACACTAGAAGCTAAACGTAGTAAACTAAGAAGACCTACTAACTCGTAATATTAGTATAGTTAATAGTAAGGAATACGTCTTAGACGGCAACCGATTTATAGATTATAATAAAGCCTCGTTAGACGAAGACTAGGATTTTAGAACCTAACTAGTACCTAACAAAGAAGAAGAGATATATACACATAACTGTCTATACTTCTTAGTATACCACAACGACGCATACTTAATCTATAAAACCGATAAAGAAGAATCTAGATAGTATCCTTACGAATCTAGGACCACCTAAATCAACTAATTAAAGCTTAAAGACGCCTTTATCGCTTTAAGTACTATAGACACTAAATAGAAGAAGGTCTTCCTTAAGACACCTTAGGACTATAGTAGTAAGAAGTATATCTTATAGAACTAAGCACGACCTATAAACTTTAAGTCTAAGGACATAGAGTTTATTATAGTTAAAGGCGAAGTAATCACCGACTTAGATATACTAGCTATATCTATTTAAGAGGACTAAGATAGGGAATATAAGGTAGCTAAAGACGAAAACCACCCTAAACACATTATACGACACCTATAACACTACTAACTTACGTGGACCATGTGTACGCACTATTACTATAAGGATCACCTTATAGATAAGATTAAGTACTAATGGTTTCCTACTCCTAACATTAAACCCTACTATACTAAGGAACTCTAAGGTTAGACGGAGTGTAGAAGGGAGGACGACTATATCGTATTACGATAAAATAAAGAAACCCGAATTAAGGATAACACTTACACTATCTACGTTAGACCTATACGATAGGAATATAATAGAAACTATGTGAAAGAGAATAATTCACTTAGTCTAAATCTAATCAACTTAGAAGGCAGACAACTCAACCATCGCTATAGCTCTAAGACAAGTCTAATAAGTAGACTATATAACAACACATAAAAGGAAGGAAGTTTAGGAAACGATAGCCGTTATTATAACTAACACTAATACTTTAATAGAGATCTAATCGGTCTCTATGTGCTATAGACATTAGTAGTACTAGTCATCTTATAGTTAACATCCTTATTAACGAAAATAAAACCTAGGCAATAATCGACAGTAGAGTATAAGGAAATTATATCTCGCTAAAACTCGTTAATAAGTTACGATTACCCTAGAAAAGAAAAAACGAGCCCTACCGACTTACGAACGTAGAAGGAGAAGCTATTAAGTACGGCTATAGAGTAGTAGATTAAGAAACCACACAACTTCTTGTTTCTATCTAAGGCACGAAACACACTATCTCTTTAGATATTATAGAGATCTTAAAACATAACGTTATATTAGGGATACCCTAGTTGTAAGCGAGCAATCCTAGAGTCAACTAGAGAATAGGCTAACTTTAGTAGGATACACTAGGATGCGATTACAACACGAAGAGCGGCTAAAGAAAGGCACCTTTATCGAATCACGATAGGCCTCTAGGACTATATGTAATCGCTAGAGAGCTAAAAGCTAAGACAATAGAGATTCCTAAGGAATACTTAAAGTACAGTAAGCTGTTTAGCGGAGAGCTAGAGACAGGACTACTAGACCATTCACGCTAGGACCACGAGATTAAACTCTAGCCCAGTAAGGAACTAAGGTTCTATAAGATATATCCCTAGAACCCTATATAGGACTAAGCGCTTAAGGAGTATCTAGAGGAAATGTTATAAAAGGGATACATACGACTATTAGAATCCCTAGTAGGATACCTAATCCTATAGGTACTAAAGAAAAACGGAAAACTACGACTATATATCGACTATCGGCAACTAAACGAGATCATAATTAAGAACTAATACCCGTTACTACTTATCACTAAAATACGCGATAAGGTCTATAAAGCTATATAGTTTATAACACTCGACCTAAAAGGAGCCTATAACCTTATACGGATAAAGGAGGGCTAAGAGTGGATAACAGCATTTAGAACCACTAGAGGACACTACGAGTATCTAGTAATGCCTTTTAGGCTGACTAACGCACTAGTAACGTTTTAAATAATAATCGACAATGTCCTATAGAAATGGCTAGGAATCTTTATAGTTGTCTACCTTAACGATATCCTTATCTATTTAAACACGCTAGAGGAATACAAGTAACACGTCTATAAGGTACTATAGACGCTATAAGACAATAATCTCCTAGTGGAAGTAAAGAAATGCTAGTTCTACTAGAAAACTATTCACTTCCTAGGATATATACTTACGTATAGAGAAGTACGAATAAGCGACGATAAGATTAAAACTATTAAGGAATAGCTAATACTAACAACACTAAAAGATATAAGAGTGTTCACTGCCTTTATAAACTTCTATCGTAAGTTCCTTAGAGGATACAGTGATATAGTACAACCTCTTACTAATCTAATAAAGAAAGAAATTAGCTTTAAGTAAAGAGAATATAAAGCTAAGGCATTCTAAGACATTAAAGACTCGGTTACGAAAGAACCTATATTAAAAGCACCTAATTAGGATAAGCCTTATAAGCTTAAGACTAACGCCTTAGACTACAGCCTAGGCGGGTAGCTTAGACAGTAAGACAACGAAGGAAGGTTGCACCTAGTTGCATTCTTCTTGTAGAAACTCTATAGACCTAAGCTAAACTATAGGATCTATAATAAGGAGCTTATAGCGATTATTTAGTGTTTTAAAGAATAGAGACACTATCTCGTTAGAGTAAAGCATTAAGTTAAGGTGTACACTAACTATAAGAATCTTATATCGTTCTTAACTATAAAAGATCTAAACAAACAGTAGATTAGATAGTATAAGACCCTTACGGACTACGACTTTAAGATTATATATCGAAAAGGATTAGAAAATAGGCGAGTAGACGCGTTTAGCCGTAGAGAAGATCTAAAGTCAGAAGAATAAGTGGATAACACACCTTTATTACGAGCCACTAAGGATAGGAACCTTATGTTAGGCACTAGAGAAATTAGTATAACATAGTAAGCTAAGCTAGATAAGACGTAGATACGACGCGTTATATTACACGTAAAGAATAACAGCTACCTAGACAATTAGGAAACGAAACTATATATGACTAAGAGTAGGAATAACTACTTATTTAATAAACGTTAGTATGTTCCTAGTACACTTTAGAAGCAGCTTGTTAAGGAAATACACAAGCACCTATTATATAGACATTAGGGTGTAGGGAAAACGATTAGTAGATTAAGAAGATTGTACGACTTCCCTAGAAGTAGAAAGATCGTATAGAAAGTTATTAAAAACTACAACATCTATAATAAAGCTAAGGCAGTACGGCACGCGCCTTATAGAGAACTACAACTAATACTACTACTTAAACGAGCGTAGTAAATAATTACAATGGACTTTATTATTAAACTACTAAAGTCAAAGGAACCTATAACCGAAGTATACTACGATAGTATACTAGTTATAGTCGATAAACTTATAAAGTACGCCTACTATATTCCTTATATAGAATCGAGTAACATAAGAGATTTAGCGTATATCTTCTTTAAGACAATTATTATATAATACGGGTTACCTACTAAGTTAATAACGGATTAAGATAAACTCTTTATATTAAACTTCTAGAAATGCCTTATAGAAATTATAAAGGTTAAACAGAACCTTTTAATAGTATTCCATCTATAGATAGATAGACAAATAGAGATCTAGAACTAGATACTTAAACAGTATCTATAAAGCTATATAAGCTACCGATAGAACGATTAGGTAGAGTGGTTACTACTCGTATAATAGGCTACGAATAGCTTAGAAAACGAAAATACGAAAATGTCACCCTTTAGGGCGAACTACGGATTCGACCCTACGATTAAAACACATACGGCATAAAATGTAAACGCGCTAGTAGCTATAGTACACATAGTAACTATTACGGAAATATAAAAGCATCTATAAGCAGAATGGATATTTTTATAGAATCGGATAAAGCACTACACGGACAAAAAGAGATTACTAGCGCTAATCCTAGAGAGGGGAGATAAAGTTTACCTTATCCGTAAAAACATTAAGACGAAACGACCTAGTGATAAACTCGACTAGAAGAAAATCGGACTATTCCTTATTAAACAGAAACTATTAGAAGTTAACTACGAACTATTATTACTAGAAGGGATAAAGATACATCCTGTGTTTTATATGTTATTACTAGAGAAAGCACTAAGTGACACGATACTCGCTATAGACGTCACCCTTAAAGACACGAACGAGTATAAGGTCGAGAAAATACTTAAAACATAAGGAACCTAAAAGAATCGTTATTATCTTATTAAGTAGAAAGGATACCTAAACTCTAAGAACATATAGGAACTAGCTAAGAACCTTAGGAACTACTAGGACCTATTATAATAGTTCTATTAAAAGCAAATAAACACTTAGGCGGAACTAGAAGACCTAAGTTCATAAGAAACTCTAGGGATTAGTCGGCTATATAAGCTTTAAGTTTAGAACGCTCCTATGCTTCTAACTCGTTAAGACTCTCTACCCTATAAGCCACTATCTCTATAGCCTTTTAACGAAGAAACTTTTCCTAACGACGAATTCTCTAGAGACGAGCCATTGTGCGCTCTAAATCCTCCTTGGTAGACGCACGCTCTTTATCAAGACGGTCCTTCTTATAAAGAACTCGCGTATAGGCGTCTAAAGATGTACTACCTAGGTTATAATTAGAATAACCTCGTAGTGTGCATTCACTACAACAGTCTTTCCCTTTAGCGATAATGCACTCGCGGTTGTTTTAGCGATAAGAATTATAGGATAGTATAACGAAGCTAAAAGCGGAAATAAAATCAGTAAGACGTTCACGATTAGCCTTTTAGTTCGAATAGGACCGCTGTTTAGAGATACGGTTAGAAGGCATCTTAGGGGAAAAAGGATATAGAGGAGAGAAGGGGGACCTATAAAAAATAGATTACAGAAAGCCTTAAGGATAAGACTTAAAGAGGAGGGGAATAATATAATAAACGGGTAGGGAGGCCTATATAGGCGGCCCGTTGCACACAAAGGAAGCTAGACATAGGAGGGGCAGGAAGCCACTGTGTGGCTAATACGAAGATAAGACTAAGGGTTACGTGACTAGATTAGGAGGGATTAGACTAATCTAGGAGGACTCGTTAGACGGACTTAATCTAATCTAGGCTGATAGGTTAGGAGGGATCGGTATAATCTAGGAATATAGTAGAGGATAGGATAGGTATATAGGGAAGGGGATTTCTAGTAGATAGCCAGACTAGATCTCTACTAATCAATCTAAGCAACATTCTAAGCATTAGTTTGTTAGGAGTAATCTCCTAACGTGACTTATACGCTACGACACTACTCACTAGCACTCTTATGCATTTCGACCTAACTCTCTACCTAAGAAACAGACCTACTGTGGATTAGGAATAAGCCACCGTTACATTAGGCCTATACTTAAGTAATCTATTTTAATAATTATATCTAACTCTAGGTTCTAAAGGGCTAGATATAGAGCTATAAGGAATAGACGTTTAAGCTCCTAAAAAGCCTCCTTTTCTACTATACCCTATATAAAAGGGATCCCCTTCTAGGTTAACCTTATTAAAAGGGCTACTAGGGTTAAGAATTAAGGAATAAACTCCTAGTAGAAGTTTATAAACCCTAGGAAGCTATAAACACTTAATACTTTTATAGGTACTTCCTATTCCTAGATAGCCTTAACCTTCTTAGGGTTAGGTGTTAGTAACTTCTCTATATTAATAATAAACCTAAGGTATTTAACCGTTTTAGTTAAAAAGTTATATTTCTTAAGGTCTAAGAAAAGTCTACCTTTCTAGAGCTAGGTAAGGATAACCTTTACCTTTACCTTATAATTAGTTAGGTCTTTTAAACTATATATAAGAATATCGTCTAGATAGGTAGTAGTATAATTATTAAAGCTATCCTTAAGAATATAGTTAATATATCTCTAAAAGGTTATAAGAGTGCCTAATAATCTAAAGAGGTAGACCTACTATTTAAATAGGCTAAACTAAATATAGAATACTATATACTTCTCTAACTTAAGATCTATCTAGAGCTAGTAGAATACTAAATAGACATTTAGTTTAATATACTATATAGCCTAGGATAATATATATAGTATTTCTTTAATTAATAAAAGAGGGTAGTAGTTATATTCTATAATTATATTTAGGGTATAATAGTTAATATAGAAACACTAGGCGCTATTAGGTTTCTTAATTAGTAGGATAGGTATAGTTACTAGTAAAGAACTAGTATAGATCTAGCCTATATTTATTAAGGCTATAAGTTATTATTATAGTTCTAGTAACTAGTCCCTTAATATATAGTATAGTCGTCTATAGGGTAATTCCTTAAGGGTACTATTAGGTTACCTTTAGATTTTAATTATATAATTAAAGCTTTATTAAAGTAAGAGAAGGGTAGATATATTTACTTCTTTAAATAGGGATATAAAGTTATTATACTATATAAGGAGGGTTTACTCTTCTACTAATATATATTTAAATAGGGAGTTAATTTTATATAAGCTAATTATATTAACTATTATCTCCTCTCTAGTCTATTATTACCCTTACTTTAAGAGGATATAGAATTAGCTTTTAGATAAGAGCCTTATAGGTTCTTATTTCTATTACTAATTAGTTGTTAGGATCTATTAGTTAGGTTCTTAATAAGGGTAGAGGTAGTCTTATATTAGGTTAACTACTAGGTAATACTACTTTAATTATAGTAATCCTAGGATTATTAATTATACTAGTAAAGGGATAATATATAGTAGAACTAAGAACTTTTATCTATTAATATTAATTATTATCTATATAGTTTTACTTATTATTAGTAATAGACCCTTTCTAGCCACTAGCTATATATATCTAGCTATTAGTAGTTAGAGTTATAGTAGTTAAAGAGTATTAGCTAAATTTTCTTAAATTACTCTATAGTATTTATACCCTATATTAACTAAGGTGTCTATAGGGGTGGATATATTAATAATACTTAGAATAAGAAATAGCTTAGAATTTATTTAAACTATTAACTATATTTATATTTCTTTCTTTTAACCTTTATTAAAGTATAATTATACTACTTATCCGTCTAAAGAGAGTCTTATCCCTAGACCTTATTATTTTCTACCTCCTCTTTATACTTATTATCTATAATTACTACTACTTTAGTTAGTATAGGTAGCCTAGTAGGTAGGAGTTAGTACTTTACTATCCTATATCCTTCCTAATTATAGTATAAGTATATCCCTATATCTTATTACTTTTAGATCTTAGACTAAAAGACTTAAATAGTTTATTATATAGTACTAGGTTAATACTAAACTAATTCTAAGGGTCTAGTATATAGTATATTTACCTCTATTATTTATATATCCCCTTTATAGTTAGTTTATTAAGGTCTATTAGACTTTCTTATCTATAATTAATAGGACTCTTTAATTTAATAGGATTTAAGGTTAACTAAAATCGCCTTTATATCCTAAACTATTATTTTAAAGTTAGTTTAGGAAATATACTATTTAATAAAGAGGTTCTATATTATATCTAATAAGGTTAACTATAGCTTATTAAGCTTTACCTTATTAAACTAGGATAATCTTTTAGTTATAGTAAGTTCCTATTTAAACTAAATATAGTATTAAAAGAAGGACTCTTTCTCCCTTTATTTTATTAGGCCTAACTATATTATTACTAGTTCTTAATAGTAAGGGTTATTAAATACTATCTTAAAGTATATTAGGAAGAGGAAAGGGTTTAATTCTCTATAATAGCTACTTACTTTAAAGTATATAGTGATTTTTTATTAAGCTAAAGGGCTTAAATAAGACTAGATATATATAAATTAGGCCTATTAAAGACTAATAAAGACTATATTAATTTCTAACTTATATTCTATTACCTACTTTTATCCTATAAAGGTCTTAGTATTACTATTAAATTTTTCACCTTATAAGAGTAGTTTCTATTATATTACTAACTTAAGGAAGGATTATTATACACTTAGAGGTAAACTACTATTATATATAGTTAGTTAGACTACTACTAATAGTTATTCCTATATTATATATATCTTTATTTTAAATTAGTTACTTTACTCTAGTAGAATTTATATCTTTACTACTAGCTTATTATCTTTTATTAAAGGTACTTTTACTAAGGTATTCGTTTCTATTATAAAGAGTTTTAATTATTATAGGCTAGCCCTAGGCTACTATAAGTAGGTATTATAAAGGATGTTTATTAAAACTCTTAAGGAGTAAAAAGGGGGTAGTACTATAACACTAGGAGGTTATTCTTATATAGCTAATAGGAGGTAGGTCTATTTTACTCTTAGTGTCCTCTCTACTATATAGGTGTGTCTTTCTCTATACTATTATAGTGGTTTACCCTAACCGTTCTACCTATACTTTATATAACACTTTATATGGTTATTATATAAGCTAGGCTAGAGCCTGACTCTATTATAGTTAGAATTAACTACTATAGTATAATAGTTAGAACTATTAAGACTAACTACTATAATAATATAAAGAGAGATATATATAGAAAAGAGGGCTATATAATAGAGTTAGACTTTAGTCTAGTTTATATAATAACTATATAATATATTATATAAAGTATAGTAAGAGTAAAATAGACTAGTATAGTAGTTAGTATAAATTACTAAGGTATAGGTAGAATAGTTAGGATAAACTACTATAATAGTATAAAGAGAGATATACTTATATAATAGAGTAGATACTAAGAGTAAGATAGACCTACCTTTTATTAGCTATATAAGAATAACCTTTTAGTATTATAGTACTACCCCTTTTTTACTCTTTAAGAGTTTTAATAAACATCTTTTATAGTACCTACTTATAGTAGCCTAGGGCTAGCCTATAATATTATATATTTAAAAAAAAAGAAAGAAATAAAGAAAATAAGAATAGTAAAATTTTATTAAATAAATACTATATATAATAATAAATATACTAAATAAAATAAACTAAGTTTTACTATACTCTAGAGAGTAGACTTAATAAGAATAACTAGAGACTAGTAGGTAAAAACTAGAAAAAGTTAACCTAGTAGAATTTTAGTGTGATTGTCGATATAGTCGCCTATAGCCGCCTCTCGCGCCTGCACTAGTCACTTACCTTGTTGAGCCGGCTGGAAAACCACTAGTTTGCGCCCTAGAGCGGCAAGTACTTCGTGTACGTGCAAAACAGCGGCGGCTGCCAGGACTCGGCCAGCGTGCAGGTGCTGGTGCAGCCCGCCTCGTCGCGCAAGGCACGCCCTACGAAGGCTGGCTAGCCCCCGACAAGGACCCCTCGGTGACCGGCGACCGTGGTAACTCGCTGCTCTTTAGGCGTTTTGAATACACCCCTCCCCCCTTAGACGTATAAGCTCGTAACACGTCCGCCCTTCCACCACCGACCAGTCTTCTGCTGGCGCTCACGGAGAGGATGGCGGCGAAGCAAGTCGGTGAGCTCGGTAGCAAATATGGTGCGGCGAGTGGTTAGCAGCGACAAAGTCCACAAGTCAAACGGTCAATCATCTCCTTATCAACCAGTTTGGTGCCTGCTGGCTGTGGGTAGTGGGCACGCCTGGTTAGCGCACAGAGCTTGGAGCAGCAGACGAGTCAGCTTGGCCACTAGAGACTCGACAGATTAGCGGATGCACAACAGCGATAGCGATAGTGCTTCGCGCCACTAGTGTTGTCTATACTGGGAACCTGTTGTTGCCTTTCTCCCTTATCTAGTAAAACCACTTGAGCGTTCGTCCTACTCGAGGCTACTTAACCCTTTATTAGGAATAACAGATAGTGTTTTAAGTGTCTCTTATTTATTAAATAAGAATAGTAGTAGTAGGTTCTTTTAGCCTATAGTGTAGTAGGGCGCTGGCTCTACTAGAGGTACTCTTAAGTGTACTTGATAATACATTAATTGGCTTTATAGTGTTCTAACATGCGACATCCTTAGACACAACTCAACTTCCATTGCGAGCCCTACACAGACCATAACGTCTCACACAACCCAGTGGGCATCTATGCTGTGAATTATACTGCCACAGAAAGTACGCATCCGTCTCATTCGTCAAGATTCCGCCCATCAGTCTCGTGGCCGGGCCCACGCCCACTGACTGACGAAACACCTCCGTCGACGAGATCCGGATCTGGCCCCAGCCTTGCTCAATCAGTGTATCGATCGAGGTGCCGTAGATGTACTCTTTAAAGTTGGCCCATCGGATAGCTGAAGCACACATAGGACAGCTCTCAGCGTTTGTGTATAAAGACAGCTGGGAGAATGCCAGCAGTGATTCGCTTGCGGTGAGTTTGTAGGGTCCTTGGGGGTCTCTAAGAATACTAGTACAGTTCTGGATGGCTGCGATTTCGCCTGTGAGACCCTGTTAGTCAGTATACGCCGCAAGTTTATTATGACCTTGTATGCGGAGAAAAGAAAAGGAAGAGAATGGCTGGAAAATAGAAACAAGGTTACCGTGCAGTGTCGGGTTCCCGGTATTTGCGTTGGCATTGGCACCGATGCAGATGAGGTCTCCGAGGCCGTCACCAGTATGGTTCACAATGGCTGTTCCAAACGCAGCGAAGGGACAAGGGCTATTCAAGATGTCCGCAAGCGCCTGATTTGCTCGCCTCATCCAGTGTGACCGAGTTGTCGGCGCGATACCGTTGACTGCCAGCACGCCGCTGTTAGCTAGGGATGTCTCCAACGAATAACCAGAAGCGTGCGCGTCATGGGCAGATACTGTAACGGCTAAGCTCGCGACTAGTGCGCCAAGTGCAAAAGGCGAGAGGTCCATTTTCGGTTGACCCCGCGATAACAACATGAAGAGAATGAACAGCGTGGCTGCTTGGTTGGGCTGTGCAGGTGGCTTGGTAAGTAGATAAGAAGTTGTGCTGAATATTTAGGGCGTACCGAATGCGGGGTCGATGTTGGTGATGTCTTGCCTACCTACAGTGAACGAAGTTCGACAATTTCGGGTCAGCACGATAAAAGATGCCCACGAACTAATAGAAACAGAGACAAGTTTAATATAATCAAACGCTAATCACTCGTAAAGTCTAATGCAAAGCTTATTATTGTCTAAATTATGTTTGCAATTGTCATAATGTCTCGGTCCGTGCAAAACTGGAAAAGCCGAAACATACCGAAATTCAGCAACGCGAGCACTACTCCCCTGCTGCTGGCGGCGCGGGAGACAATACCGAGGATCTCTACAGTGATGATAGAGATGCCTGCCGCTCTGAGGTTTATGACAGCGAAGCTCTTGAACTGCCGGAACTGCCGCAGTTCAGCAGAGCCGCCGCCCTGTCAGATGCTCAAGCTGCCGGATCGCAGTGCATGGATACCGGCCAAGGTTGAAAAGAAAGGAATGGAGTACATTTACAAAGATTACAAAAGAAATCGCAAATCATCGGCCAAGAGTGACTAGGAGGCGGTGGATGGGGGCTATGTCCTTCGCGGAAAGAGCCATGTGTACTTTACGAAGAAGCTACCATAGTTTAGGTCACCCACCGTGGATACGGCATAGTCCTAATGAGTCTTTCTTTTTTTGTTTTTCTTTCCTTTTTTTTCTCTCTGCTTCATCTTTTTCCTAAAAAATGACTCTGTTTCTTGCGACAACTTCCAATACGCAGCTAGGGGTTTCCTCTCTCCACCATCAATCGTTCACCAAGTGTCTCTTATTGCCACTTCAGTCAGATAAGGCCTCCTAGTCTCTAAAATGTGCACTTTTTCAGGCTGCATGAATATAGCAAACTTGTTTAGCAGCCTATTATGATCCTACGACCTCCAGCCACGGATGTTGATTAACAGCGAGCATGCACTTCCGTGAATTACGAAGCCGTCCACAGAGGTAGGGACGCGATACTGGGCCAAGATGAAGCCGCCACGAGTGACAATCTTGCTCTGAAAATTTGAATACTTGTTCACCCCGTTCTTACCCCACTTGACAGGCTTCTGCCCGTTTCTCTTATATTGACTTCGTTATATCTACATGGCATGGCTAATTGCAACTGTATTTCATACAATGTCAAGCGATCGTCTATGGCTATCGCCTTTAATAAAAGAAACTATCCTTACAACTCTGTCTTATGTTAGGCAACGCCCCCTGGGCTATGAAATAGATCGACTCTTTGGCATGCTTAGTCAGTTGTGAAT
Organism: Cordyceps tenuipes; assembly: GCA_025583755.1. NCBI lineage: Eukaryota > Fungi > Ascomycota > Sordariomycetes > Hypocreales > Cordycipitaceae > Cordyceps > Cordyceps tenuipes. Next base: position 16,352 of record JANZYN010000180.1, read on the forward strand.
GCCAGAATCAGCCCAGGGCAGCACCAGGACTCTGCGAGGCACACAACTCTTACAATCCACCAAGCAAAGCCCGCCTTTAATCACCGCCGCCTCGCGACAAAATGAAAACGACGGACGAGCTACAAAAACTTGCCGACGGTCTAAGCCACGAGGAGCTACTCCTAGTGCGGATGGAGGCTGGCTCCATGTGTTCCGGCTTCCAGTACCCCCTTCACTCGGCCTCTCCGTGGTTTTACATAAAGTTCGGGACGCACGACTCACTCGCGGAGGCCGAAACTCAAGCTTTTACCTACAATGCACTACAAGAAATGTCCCGCTCGGCTGTCGACAGCGTCAGCCTCCCTAACGTCCCTAAGATTTTCCGTGTGGTCGGTCCATACGTCGTTATGGAATTTATCTAAGGACAAACTGTCCTCGAGCTCTTAGAGACAATTCCCTAGGAAGAACAGCTCGTATACATTCAGCGCATCGCTAAAGCCTTAGATATCCTTCTTACTATCTCCGTCCCGGCCGATGCGACCCCCGGCCCTTATCGAGGCGGCCGTATACTACACCCCCTCTTCAAAGATACAGAGGCGCTAAAGATCTTCAAGGACGTCGCCTCTCTCCAGGAGCATGTCAACTATATGAGCTGCATGCCTCAGCACTCAAGAAACCGTGGCGGCCCGCCACGGCCAACTTGTACTCTTGATAACAGGCTCTATCTAGTTTATAGAGACATGTACCCTAGCAACTTCATCTTTGATACGAACGGGTCTCTTTAGATCATCGACTTTAAGCATGTCAATTTTTTGCCGCTCTACTTCCAGACGTACGCACTACAGCACGCATATCTACAGTCAGCCAAGTTCGCGAGGGACGTGGCTGACGCAATGGAGACGGAACTACCCACCCACAACATAGAAGCTCTCATCAGAGCACGTTACTGGTTTAGCATATGCGTCTTTGGACTTAGTATGAAGTAACCTCGAGGCTCCCGGAGCATCAAACTGACCGGTCACAGGAATACCAAAAGAAGAGAGGTATGGCAGCGGCCGGAAAGGAAAAGGCAAGATTGTCGCCGACGATATCCCCCTCGAGAAGACCGGCTAGAAAGCGTACGAGACGCCTTGGGCCATATATTCTATTCCTACCGAGGCGGATACAAGTATGCTCCGTTGCTGCTAGCGGGCGCCGCGCTGGGCCTGGGGCTTGCACTGCGAAATATAAGTGGCAGACGTGGATGATGTTGTGATGAAGATGCTTTCGGGATAGGCGCGACTTGAATGGCGGGCTGGTGACTTTACGGGTAGCGGCGGAGGAGCGACGCGGTAAACTGACAAGTGGATGGGGAGCGACCGTAGACGGAGACCAAGATGCGAGCAATACAGTCCGAAACGATGACACACATGGCGTACCAAATCTGCCACTCGACGATGCTCTTACCGAGCCACCGCGCGTGTAGGTCCCGTGAGGAAATCCAATCTTGTCAAGGTGAAAGCGGCCTATACGAACCAGTGTTGTCGTGGGCGACTTCACTAAAGCCACACCGAGTCAATTAGTGTAATGCTGTGGATCCAAGTGCTAGGTACTAGTGCCTGAAGTGCCTGAATCTGCCAGTCTTACATACCTAGTAGGTACCTATAATCTGTACCCGGGACAATCTTTCAGCTAGTATCGTAGGGAGGGGCGGGATCTCGGCTGTCCACTGTGTCCCCCCACAGCTTTGTGCTGGGAGCGCTACTGCAAAGAAAATTCCAGATCAGGAGAAGTGCTGTTGCACTCTGAAAAAGTGCCAAGAATACATATTTACGACGAGTAATACTATGTAAAAAGGACAATTTCTCCTGAATACTACCAAATGGATGCGACAAATGTTTTGCGTACATTTCCGTCTCGCTGCTGGCTGCGGCTGCATTCTTCGTCTCCTTACTTTGGCGGTCCACCACATCTACTATTGACTACGTCACAAGCCACCCAGAGCTCACTGAGTCAGGATAGTATTACCTACTTTAGGATAGTAGCGTTTAATATTGCAGAGTACGAGGGGATCATGCAAGAAGCCAAGCCATTATACTCGATGCACTAACTCTCGATGTAGTTAGGCTCTTGTCACGCTAGAGCAACAGTAGCTACCCTATATCCGATGCTGTGTTAGACTGCGCGATTCCGAAACACGTCTACCTTGTGTGTATGTATACGCGCCTTAGAAAAAAACTCTTGGTTTTCGCTCATATCGAACGCCGCCAGAGTCATCCTCATTTCGGGCCAAGTATATTTACAGGGAGTAGCTGTGCAGGCAACGACTGCTCAATACCGTGTTTCCAGCGTCTGCATTCCATTGTGGTGAAGCTCACATTGCCGAATCGAAAACCATCGAAGCCACACCTGGCAAACCCACTCGCCATCATTCAATGGCATGTATAACTAATGGGCTTTCATCTTAGTATGGCATCCTTGCCCCTGTTTATGAGTTTGTAGAGCAACGGTATTATGGTCAAGGCCGACGTAGTAGCCAATAACGGCTTTCGCATTGATGATGAATCGGTCGAACCGAAGCCAGCCTGAAGCATTCTGGGGACGCAAGATCTGCAAAGGTATACACGGAGCGAGAGGCGTAGACCATGCCAACGTATCGGTCGTTTTGTTTTCGTTGAAGGTGACGCGGCGGAGTTTGAGGCCCTGTCGTAAAAGTTCCGGTCAGCAGTGCCTGACGTTGAGAACGAGAACTTACATCACTATATCCTGTAATAGTCAGGTCACTATGGTCGATTCGAATACTCTCCCACCACGTGTCGACTATTTTCTGTGTCTGGAACGGCTTGGACGACCAGCTGAAAATGATATTCCTCACCCCCCAGTGATCTCTGGCGATATAAAGGGTGTCGGGGAACGTATGCGAACAAGAACTATAAAGGAGTATGGATTTTTGTCGGTCCTTGTCGTCGTTCGTGTTCGAAAGTCCACAGATATAGATGTAGCCATGGACCTTGACCACACTTGCCCATACGCTTAAAGATAAAGTTACGCGAACCTGGTGTGGCTCACGGATATGCAGCTCGGTCGCTACCGCAGTATTGTAATATGGAGCAAGATAGTCTGCAACCTGCCAACGGAGCTCTCGAGGTAGTCGATATAGTTTCTCGTCGAGTCCTTGCCGCAAAGAATATCTAGTAGTCTGAGTATTAGCTAGGATCTCTTGTGTAGGATCGAATTCGCAGCTCGTCACTGCACACAGTTCAGCTGAGACACAGCCCGCGTAGTCGTAGCAGTTTGAGTGGAAAACGGCAGTTGGGCCGCCCATCCACGTTTCGGGGCGGTAGTGAGCTGCCGGGCTGGCAGATACGTCGTCAATTCCTACAAGCTGTCAGAGAGTTGTGAGCATGACGACCTTGGTGGCCTACCATTTAATATAGTTTCACCAGCATGAATTGAGAACGTGCAAAGACGGCAGTGCGGTCCTCTACCGCGTCCGCCGATTTCCATTATTTCTTTTTGCGTTAGATACACTCAAGGTCTGTTGAGAATGTTGCCGTTGACTTTCAGGGGCGGCATAGAAACATGCGGCTGACCAAGGTTGCATCCTCGACAATGGGAGAAACCATGTGTTCATCAGCGTGCGCTCATCACTCGATTTGCGATTTTGGATGAGGAAAAATGGGTTACGACCTCTGAAGACTAAGCTACGACTTTTCCATTCCGTTTTAAAACAATATTATTCGCCCCCATATTAAATGGCCTATCCTCCCTCCTGCGTTGTCTGAGCAGCCCCTGTTTTGATGACCGACCATGTCAATAGCTTGGAGCAGACGCTCATGGTCGCTTGGTAAAGACGAGCGGGCACCCATCCTGAAGTAGAATTAGTACACTGCACAACACACCAACCAGAATAATGACTTACCATCGGAAACAGACAGGCAAAGACACGAATCTCTTCCGACTTGTCCGTCGGGTGATGCACCCAATCCAGTTCCAAGGACGCTTTTCCAATCATCGCCGCCATGTACAGCGGCACATAGCGCCTCGCAAGGCAATCGTGGGGGCCGGCACCAAAGACGAGCCAGTTCTTCGTCTTGCTCTCGGCGTCGCCCGTGATCCAGCGGTCAGGGTCGAAAATGTTGGGCTCCGGGTAGGCCTCGGGGTCGTGCAGCGCCGGGTAGCACGAGGGAACGATGATGGAGCCTTTGGGTGCCGTGTAATTCGGGGTGACGGGGAAGGTCTTGGTCGTCAGGTACGGCACAAAGATGACAGGGGGGCGGTGGCGGAGGAGCTCCTTGAGGACAGCGTTGGTGTACGTGAGCGATTCCAGCATGGGCAGGTCATACGGCTTGTTCCTGTCGCCGCCACGGGCCGCAAGGTTTTCCTCGCGAAGGCGTTCAAGAACGTCGGGTCGCTGGGCGAGGATTTGAAAGAGCCAGGTGGTGGCGCTGCTTGATGCATCCTGAGAGGCGAATAGAAAAGTGAAGAGCGTCTCGGAGATCTCCTCGTTGGTGAACTCGCGGATCATGTTGCTTGGCTTCTCAAGGTTGGTCTCACCCGCGGCGACGCGCTTGCGGTAATCCTCCGACTCCATCATGTGCAGGACCCATTGGTCGACGATGCAAGTCGGTGTTCTGCCGACGGACATGTTGGCCTTGCAGGCAGCCGCGCACTTGGCAAACTCGCGGTGCACCTCGTCGGCGATGCGCTTGCCCAGCCACTGCTTGGTGTGGGGGATGTACATGGAAAAAGGCATGCTGACAATCTGCATGGACTCGGTGATGCGGTAAAAGTCATCAGCAATCTTCTTGACAGCTTCTTGGGAGATGTAGTCGCCAAAAAATGTGCGTAACGACAGGGCGCAGTTGATCTCGCGGAACCAACCCATGAAAGGTACTGGGTTTCCGTTGTTGGAGGCAGTCTCGGCGAGAAACTTGTCGAAATAGTCGGCAAAGACCTGTTCCTGCACTGGGAGGTATCTGGAAATGGCCTGGTTGGTGAAGAGCGGAGTGAGTCCTCGACGGTACTCGGCGTGGTCTTTGCCCTGCAAAAAGACCCAGGCCTTGTGGCCTAGCAGATCCTTTGCGAGGGGCACGATGCAGGGCTCAGCATAGGTAGGCGACTTGAAGACCTTGTGGGCCAGATCGCGGTCGGAGACGAGGACGACGAATCTGTAATGGAAGCATTGTGAGCATTGTGAGCATTGTGAGCCGTGGTAGTCTCGGTATGGTGTGTGAAGGCAGGCAGGCATACTTGTGGAAGACAGAGACACAGCTTATAGGGCCGCTGGCCCACTGTGCGAGATAGCCGTCGAATTTGGGATGTAGGGCTTGGAGATAGGGCCCTACGAGGGGAATTTTGAAAGTTGGGCCCGCGAGGGGGCCTTTGCGCTTGAGGTACAGGACTGAAGGAAGGGTGCGTCAGTGGTCAGTAGTCAGTGGCATCTGTGGTGATGGAGGTTGGCGGACTTACTCTGATCGAAGACGACGAGGCCCAAGAGGAAGGTAACTAGATACTGCCAAATAGCAAAGACAGAGAGGGTGGCGAAGAGAGACTGCTTGAGTTGCTCGAGGGGTGGTGGAAGCGACAGCGCGGCGAAGGGCAGTGCCGTGAAGGGCAGTGCCGTGTCATTGGTCGCAGCCACGGACATGGTGAAGAGAGAGGAGACGGCTGACGTGATGAGGGGTGTTGTGTGCAAGGAGAAAGAGGGGAGAGGGAGAGGGAGAGGGAGAGGGAGAGGCTCAAGGTGCCCTTTTAAAGTGTCGATGTGGCGGCGTGCGGATGGGATCAGTTGGTAGGTAACAACAGATTATTACTCTATCGGTCTGTCTGTTTGTTGTTCAACGCCACCCCCTGGCGCGACGGAGGAAGCGGAGCGGAAGCCGAAAGGAAAGGACAGGGCAGCACTTTCCATCATGGTTTCTGGTCTCCATGGTTTCGGCGTCTTGTTTGTGGGGGTCAGTTGTCAGTTGTCAGTTGGGTGATGGGCTGCAAGTCAAATTGAATGTGAAATGCTTCGTAATAACTAGTTGGCCAAAAGGTTGAGCTTGCGGGCGCGGAAGCAGAGGGCTCAAAGAGGACTAGTCTCCGATCTCGTGTTCGGTTAGTCGCTGGGGCGGAGACTAGTCTCGTTTGGGAACGCAGGCAAAGTTGTCCATCCTCACCGGGCTGGAACTTAATTGGTTGGTGCACAATCCAAGCCGCCAGCCATTGAATCAGGCTCTCACAAGCCCTGGTTGGCCTGCATCCCAAGCACAAAGAAAAGCAATAAGAAACAGCAGCGTGCAAAAAACACAACGTGAGCCAAGATGGCGGGATATTCGATATTCTTCCATGCCCTGCACAGCAGGCTTCTCAAACGGCGTCTCTTGACCAGGAGTTCTCTGGCCACAAAGACTTGCTTCCAAGTAGCACCTATTATGAATCACAAGCTTTCGACTGGTACCGCGGGTTGTACAATCCAGCACAAAACCACAACACCACTAGAGGCACTGTCGGGGGCCTCGAAGCCTGTAGGAGGCACCAGCGGAGCCACTAGGAGGGCGAACGTACATTGGCACTGTCAACACAGGAACCCTTATTAGTACCTGTAGGTAGGTAGGAAGGCGCTATCAAAGGCTGTAGCGTAGCTTGAAATTGTGTGTATATGTACTGTAGTTAGAGGTGTACCAGATACCTGCCCTGGCGGCAGAAACGCGTTGTTCTTTTAGTTCTTTTATTAGTGCACCCTTTTTCCACGGGCAGAGCTAGAAGGCCTAGCCGGCCTCGCCACAAAATTTGCCATCAGGTTGACACGGAGATGAAGCCCAAGGCCAAACACGACACCGACACGCCGCAAATAAGCTCAATCGACCCAATGCTGCTTCAGCATGACCAAGAGACACCCACATTCGCACACGGCGCCATTGTCCGACTCGAGAGCAATCTAGAAGGCATACTCGGCTGCGTCTTCTCGCAGCCTAAACTCGACGCACGTGTTGAGATCTGGAATGACGACATCATACATGCTAGTATTTGACGGTCGCTCCGTCCGCCCGCCCGCAAAGCGCAGATGATACTTGATGAGAATGTTGGAGATGATCATCTTGATGGAATGATCCGCGAAGAAGCGTCCGGGGCACACAATCTTGCCGTGGCCAAAATGAAGATTGTTTTCGCTCGTCGTTGTGAATTCTGGCTGCCGTCAGCACACGCACGTCGGTTGGACACTTGTCAAGCAGCGCTACTTACGATGCCAGTTGCTCTGTCCCGATAGCTGTCTGTTCTTGTACTGTCTCATGCCGTCGAATTTCTCGGGGTCCGGTACCCGGTCGGGATCAGTCCCGATTGCATACGTCGCCATCTGGATGTGTGCGCCTTCGGGGAGGACGACGCCATCGTGGAGGGTCACGGGCTCGCGAACGATGGCATTAAAGCCGACTGCCACGAGATTATGGTTAGCAACGGCTCGAAAGGCAAAGGACTTTGGCACTTGCGCTGCGTCGGAGGACTGAGGCGCTGGGACTCGCGCATGAAGCTGTCCATCTTCTTCATGTCGGCAATGGCCTGTCTGCTGTATCCCACGTTGCTCAGGATCTCGATGGCCTCCTCTCGAAGTGGCTCCACGTACTCGGGGTGAGCACACAAATCGAACAAGACTTGTGCCACCGCGATGATGGTCGACGGGCCAGAGCCTAGGTACGTCACCATGAGTCGCTGCACGGTCGTGTTGACATCGTCCTTGATCTCCACACCGCCGTCCATGAGGTGCTGCAGGAAGTCATCGGGCTTAACGTAGCTGGCGTCCTCGGCTTCGCGTCGCCGCCGCTCGCGGATCAGGGGGACGACTAGACGCCTGGCCTTGCGCAGGGCCCTGTCCACGCCCCAGCTGGTGGGCAGGAAGAAGGCGACGGTGGGCTTGGCCCAATCTGGGAAGACACGGAGGAGGAAGTTGTGCATGAAGCCATGCTCGGAGTAGTTGATGGCTGCTGACAGGTACTCTTCATTCTCGGCCAGCTCGGTGACGAACTGCGTGGCCACGCCTCGGTGGACCATTCGACGGGCCAGCGACAGGGCGTTGACGCTTGTCCACTTGTCGGCCGTGGCAGGCAGCTCGCTGGGTAGATGCTTTCGGAACTGCTCCTGCACCAGGGGCACATGGGCACCGAGCTTGGGTGTGAGCCTCGTCATGATCATGCGGGTTTGCAGGCTGTGGTCTGCAATGACGGCTGTGATGGAGTTGAGACGCTGGAAGGCGTCAACAATGGCCGTGTTGAGACTCAGCGTCTCCGGGGGCATGCTGGCCAGCTCGGCCAGGTACTTGTTGGGGACGATGAGGAGGTCGTTGCCGGACACTTTGAAGAAGGTGTCGCGGTATTTGGCGTAGCCCTCGCGGATGAGGGCCGGCCCGTTGCGGTAAAACTGCCAGCGGCCGAGGATGGCATTCTTGTACCCAACAATGGGGGCTTCAAAGTTGTAGTTGCCGTAGATGTTTGGCACGGGCTTCTTGTTTCTAGACGACAGAAACCAGCCGATGACCAAGCAGCTCAAGAGGGTGGAAAGGACGGAAGTGGATGTGCCAAACAGGGTCTGGAATACTGGCATAGCTGCCTGAAGCCTGGTTTCATTGTGCATGGTGGACTGCATGTTATCAAGGATGAGTGGGCGGGTTGGTTCTAGAAGATGATGAAATCACAAGGGAGAGAGGAAGAAGCAGAACCAACTTTCTCACAGGGCCATTTTATAGCCACAATGTCATGAGCAGAGCAACAGCGTCCACCGGATGCCGACATACATACAGACCTACCAGGCCTTGACTGCTCGGCTGCTCTCAGCCTGATCCTGCTCGGCGCACAAACTCGCCAACGGCTTGGTTTTGCCGGCCGATTTCTGTGGCCAAAAGACTCGAGCTGCTGCGCCCCAAAAAAGAGAAACGCATCCGAGTCACATTGACGCATGTTCAAGCCTTTTCAGTTTTATTTCATTATTATTATTTTTCCTTTTCGTTGGTACTGCTGCTGTGCCCAAGGAGCTTCCCTGTTGCCTTTTGCTGACCACCACTACGAACCAGCTTTGCCATGATACACGTTGGATGTAGGCAAACACCCACAAACCGGAAAAAGCAAGCGCCGATAAAGAAGTGAGGGAAAAATGGAAGAAACAGAGGACAAGGTGAATGTTGACGAATGGGGTAGTGCCGCAGCGCACCGCTTCGGCGATATTGAACGAAGGAGCAAGCCATAAAGGTTGACAAAAAAGCCCGTGATTGGTAAAGGGCAGCTACCCATTTGTCATTAGGCATCAGGCGATGCATGATGCCGAGTGACAATGCAATAAGCAGCAGCCTTGCCAAGGAGGGGACGGATAGAACGCGTGCAGGCTCCAGTCTACTGCATGCTATTAATTTCAGGCAATAACTGTATCTGACTTGCTTGGTGCCCTTTGCCAGCCTCGTTCCCGAATGGGGTGTGCTATGCGTATGCGCGAGTGTGAATGTGTGTGATAAGAGACGAAGTGTGTCAGAAGCTGGATAGGCAAGTGGTCGGAACTTGTATGTGCAGGTCGTGAAGGAGTAGGCAGGGTGTTGAAAAACGCCATCATAAATGCCAAGGTTTAAGTTAATATACCCTTTGCTTTTGTGTGCAAAGCCTTCAAACAACATGCTAGAACAACACGAAGGATCGCAGGGGGACGCAGAGGCGAAGGCCGAATAAACGAAGTGGCGTTTGCCTTGTTCTTGATTAGTACAATGCCGGAAGTAATAACGCCATGGATAAGGCTATTGAAACATGGGACACGAGGAAACTCGGGTACAGACGGAAGGGCGTCTATAAGGAAGAGGAGAAGGGGGATGACGAGGGCCTTGTCGTTAAAAAGAGTCTGGACTGTCTCTACTAATTCCACCAATGGATACAGTCGCATGTTGCATGGGAAAGCGACGTGATTGCACATAATGGTTCTCTTGTTGGTATATGTACTCATCGCTGTGGTTGTACTCGTGTATTCCTTGGAGTACCTCATCGGCGGCCGTGATGATGGGCGGGAGCCTCTCAGGCTGCGCTCAAGGGTACCGCTTGTTGGGCATCTTTTGGGAATCATCATCCATGGGCCATCATATCACAGCAAACTCAAGTATGTCACTCCCTCTCTTTCTGTCTGTCTGTCTGCCTGCCTGCCTGCCTGTCCATCTGCGGCTCTGTGTGTGACCTGCATCTTGTATCATCACAGCTCTGCCTCAAGCTGAACCACAAACTCCTGTCCTCTTTGCTCACTCTTCCATCCCAGACACGACCATGACCTTGAAATCTTCACCCTCGGCATCCTGCATCTCAAGCTCTACACCAGCGTCTCGACGCGTCTCCTGCCGCTGATCCAGCGCCAGCCGCAGCGACACCTCTCCTTCCTGCCCATGATCCGGCACGTGTCACGGCGCTGGGGCGGTGCCACCGACGCCACCGACGCGCTCTTTGCCCAGACCGACCTCGCGGCGGACCTGAGCCGGGCCATGCGGACGAGCCTCGCGCCGGGGCCGCACCTCGACGCGCAGAACCTCCGCATGGCGCGCAGGGCCCTCGTCGATGTGGAAGAGCTCCTCGAAAAAGCCCGGGAGCAGGAACAAGAGGGGATGGGCTACACGGTGAAGCTCTTGGAGTGGACGCGTCACGCGGCGATGCAGGCATCGAGCTGCGGCGTGTACGGCAACAACCATCCCTTTTTGAATCCCGAGATTGCCGCTGCATTTTGGTACGTGTACTTTTTTTCATCTCTTTTTCCCTCTACGTCTCGTCTTTTCTCTTTTGTAAAATCCAAGTATTCCTCCTTCTGGCCCTGGTTAGCTGACATGAAACAGGACTTGGCACGGCCATCTCTCGTCGCACCTCTCGGGCACCATCAATCTCGATAGCCTCTTCCGTACCGGGTACAAGGCGCGCCAAAAGGTCTTTTCCGCGCACGAGCGCTACTGCGCCGCAATCCCGGACGACGCGTCGGAGCTCGTCCGCGCGCGGTGGCAGGTCCTCCGAGCCGCCGGAGTGTCCGAGGCTGACTGCGTCCGGCAGCAGGCGACGCTGCCGATCGGCATGCTGAGCAACACGGTTCCGACACTGTACTGGACTCTCTGGGAGCTGTTTTCGCGGCCGTCAGTCTTGGCGCTGGTGCGGGACGAGCTCCTCGCGGCCGAGGCCGTCGTCGTCGTCCAGGAGCCAGCACGACAAGAGATGGACGATATAGGTAAAAGTGGCAGTGGTCGTGGTCGCGGTCGAGGCAAATTTGCCCTCCACGTCGCCGCTCTTAAGCGTCGCTGCCCGCTACTCCTCTCCGTCATGCAGGAGACGCAGCGGGTGAGGCATGTCCACGCCGCCGTCCGCAAGGTCATGCGCGACACGCGGCTCGACAGCGGGCGCTACCTGCTCCGCCAAGGCAGCTATCTACAGATGCCGGGCTACGCGGTCCATCATAGCCCAAGCGTATGGGGCCCGTCTGCGGCCGAGTTTGATCCGCACCGGTTCGTGGCCACCGAGGTGGAGGGCGCAGAAGAACGCGCAAGACGGGAAGGGCAGGGCGTAGGAGGAGAGGGGGGAGAATGCGGCAAGGAGGAGACAACAATGAAGAGGAAGCAGAGGGGCAGCGATTTCTTGGCCTGGGGCGCGCCGCCGCATCTATGTCCCGCGCGGCAGTTCGCGGCGACGGAGATGCTCATCCTCGTGGCTCTGCTGGCGATGCGGGCGGACCTGACACCGGTAAGAGCGGTCGGCGGCACGTGGGAGACGGCGCCAGCTCTCCACCTGGGCGATCCGGTGACGGTGCTGAATCCGAAGCGGGATGTGCCGGTAAGGGTTGTGAGTCGGCCAGAGTGGGAGGGGGAATGGAGCGTCGTCATATCGGAGAGTACGCTTCGTGTGCCGTTGGCCTCGGGTTAACTAGTCCCTACATCTTCCATGGTGCCCTTTTTACCTCTTTTTTCGCATCAGAGGAATAATGAGACGCCTTTCGCGACAACGCATATTCTCGAGCGCGAGGATAGCCCCGCGAAAATGACGTGACAACAAGAAAGGAAACAAGCTAGGGCAGGACCTGCATCGCAAATACTACAGAGTACGTAGTTAGTGTAGGTAATGATATCTATTGCAAATACTAGAACTATGGTTCGACTCCAATGTGGAATAACGGCTTTGCATCTCGTCTGGCAGAAACTGCACCCCAGTTCGCCCTGGCCTCCAACAACGCCCTGCGCTGTGGTAGGTCTCGCCTGGTGTATTTGTATTCTTGAGACCTCATGTTGAGTGTATTAGCACTAGGTCAAGCTTCATTCTCTGCAGACCAAGTTCTTGCCTTGTGAGTGTCTACTCCTTGATGAAATCGGTGAACTCGGGAGAGAAGTCAATAGTGTTTTCGGTGAACTCTAACCCTAAGTCAATAGTGTCTCGACAAAGGGGTCCGACGGGACAAGAAATTGCTCAGGCGGCGGGACAAGAAATGGCTCCGGTGTCGGGACAAACGCTGGGCCCGAGAAAGGGGTAACACCATTTCCGAGTACTCCAGCAGAATTAATATCAAATTGACCGGAATTTGTGGTAAGAACTGTGTCTTGGGGCTGGATGACAACTGAGTCCGGGATAAAATCTCTGTCCGGGAAAGGGGCAACACCGTTTCCGAGGACTCCATTATTAGAGAATGCTCCATTATTAGATGGAGTAAATCTAAATCCGCTGTTGTCAGGCAAAGGGCTGGTCAAATCAATAGTTTGAAATGATTCACCGGCATTCGAGCGGAATGTTGTATCCGAGTTCAAGTTTTGTCCAGCAATGAAATCCCCACCCTGGGGCCCCGAAGTCACCGGTCTTCCGTCTATATCGACCGGCGCGGGTCGTCCTTGGAGATCGACCGGCACGCGTTGTCCGTTGATAAACCTAAGCACGGGGTCTCCGTTCTGGTCGACCTGCACTTCCACGAGTTCCCCAATACTGTCATCATAGAGTGTTCCGCCAATGCGCCTCAAAGCGCGTTTTTCGGGATTTGTTTTGCCAAGCTGGCCAGAAGACAAGTCGGTAGGTTGGTTCTGGACCTGACCATCCGTGGGAAGATGGCCAACGGTATCGGCAGGCGACTCGGATTTCATCTGTAGTCCCTGTGCGTCTCGTTCCTTGAGCAAGTCCGCGATCGGCGCTGCGAGCGTGGTGGCCAGGACAGACAGAAGCAGAGCAGAGAAGTGCATTTTGACGGTTGAAATTCGACCGGCGTTTGAAATGGACAAAAAGAAACAAGCAGCGACACAGGAAGGAGGACAGGATATAGACAAAGGTGATGGTAGTTCCCCACCGAATTCTTGTTGGTATAACGAGCGGCGGAGGCGGTCATCTTAAATAGGGTTCTTCAAGGCGCTTATATATCTTTGATATATCTAGGCATTCCGGCCCCATTTCACGACATGACTGATTTAGATGGAGTATAGAATGACTCTTGTAAACCGTTCATGGCTTCTTTCTACTGATACAACCATGACCAAAAGAATCCGCCAGTTTCGGGTTGGCTTGGTGCTGGGATGTTCTGTAACGACCCTGCCAGTACAATGCATCGTCCATACACATGAGAAACAAACTAACAAACAAACAGAACTTTAACAGGTGGTAATTAAGGGGATCGCCATATATGCACAGTTCCGCTCGCCTTGCTATGCCCCTTTTGTTTGCATTGCTGTCATTTGCGCCCTACTTCCCAAGTTGAACAAGACTCTACGAGCCGCGAGTAAGAATAATTTTGCGAGTAAGAGCCCCTTTATAAGGTTGAAGTTTACAATGCAGCAACGCTGCCCTATGGCAGAGAACTGGCTTCACCTGCATAATGATAAGGAGTGCGCATGAGCTCCTTAAGTGATTGAAGCAGCCCTCTCGCCTGCCAGACCGTGGGTGGGTGGGAACCACACACACCCAGGGCTTCCACTTTATTATTATCAGATAATCTCCTACTTTGATATTCAAGTTTATGAGATGTGCCGCAGCTTAGAGTGAGATTTGCTCCAGTTAAACAGCCGGCCAATTCATGCATCAGCGAGATCCAAATAGCGGGGGCGCTCTGTAGAGAAATGTTAATTGGCTCGAAACACAAGGAATCTTTTGCAAGAATCCAGGTGATTTCCGGCGCTCACAGCTCATCTTTGGCCGATGCGGCCTCCAGTCTAGCTTCAGCCTGGCTGAGATTCCGTGAGGTCGGCTGGTGCTGGCACAATGCACGCATGAAGGCATATGTTACACGGCAAAATGAAACCTCGACTTGAAACTGGTCAGGTGAATCACGCCTCGGGAATCCTTTCCGTATGATAACTCGCGACATTGTGCGTCGCACCATACAATCACCGACTTTACGCACAGGATATGGCGCCATATCGACTTTCCCATTTTATGCTGCATGGATGATTACCGCAAGTTCGACTAGGATTTTCCACGTGCCGGTGATGGAGATGAAATCCTGTTGTGCGGTTTAGTTGGTGGTGACAAGTGTCCCGGCCACGTTGCCGGTATAGGGTAAGCGTTGGGGAGCCGATGGAAGAATTGCCACTCAGCGCAGCATTTTCTTAGGGTTATTCATCAAGTAATTCTGCACCTTGATGCAGGAATTGTTTGATCCCACAAAGAGATAACATGTACCATATCCATACTCGGACAAGAGGATGGACAGCATAGTCGTCCATCTTTCTTGGCACTGCAATGCCGGGAAGACCTGTAAACACGTTTCAGCCCGACTCGAACCATTAAACGGCCGCAGTCAGGGAACGTGAGCCAGCCAGCTCACGTCCAGTGCCAGGGCCGCGTTGCCGATGGACAGTCCTCCTCGCTGGATTGCAGATAATTGTCAACGTCCTTGTCGGCTAGCATTCCAAACGCCGGGCCGGGGCTCATCTCACCAATGACATCCAACGTCAAGAACTGTACCTGGTGGCCCTTGTCCATCGGTACCGTCTTTTCGTCAGACGACGTGTATCTAGTCAGCAGGAGTTTCAGAACCCGGTTCGGGGGCTCATAGATCGAGTCTTCCAGAAGCGAATTCTCTCGACTAGAATACTGTGGGAGAAGAGCAGTCTCGGTTTGCTTTGTCTCTCGTAATATGGACGGCACTGCAATACCAATCGGAGCGCTTGCATCCAGCCGTGATATTGACGTACGCTCAGCCCTCCCTCCGGTGACGAGCTTGTGAGGACGTTGGGCGCTGCGATCGGACCTGAGCAGACGTCAGAAGAATGACTCGGACCTGGAGAATGGCCCGTAAACGCTACTACATGTATTTGTTCATATTTTCATTTATTTATTTATTCGTTCATCTAGTTCTTCGCAGATACATTTGGAGGGAATAACGCTTCATTCCATATTCTACGCCACCTTGTCATTTCCCACTTGGCTGCCGAGCAAAGCCAGGCACTTGGCCAGCTGCTTCTCGTTCTTTGCCGAGGCATATACGAAAAAGTCTGCCCTGACAATCACAAAACTCGCCTTGGCGCCGACGCGTTTCAGGAACGCCTTGGGGTCGTACCCTCCGCAGCGCCTGTACTCGGGCGCCGTCACGTCAAAGTCGCGCGGCGAGTACAGCTCAAAGGGCTCCGTCGACGCGTCCTTGCCCAGGAGGTCGGCCGAATCGTCCCTCCCGGGACTATACACCACGATCGATTCAACCCCGAGCACGTTGGTCGGGAGCGACGCCTTGGCCAGGGCCCGTTTTGCCTGCGAAATCTTGACCGCGCACTCACGCCCATCAGCGACGATCAGCAGTGTCATCGCCGTGGCGCCGCGCAGGATGCCGTCCGACAGCACCACCTCGCCCGTGCTTGCCTGCGTCACGTAGATCTGCGCCAGCCGCATGCCGCCGCGGTACCGCTTCACGAAGAAGCCGCCGCCCGGGACGTCAGTCATGCCCGTGCGCTCCACGCGCACCAGCGGGTCGATTGCGTTGGCCAGCCGCGCCGACCGGTCCATCCGCGCCTTGGTGCGGTAGCCCAGGCGCGCCACCAAGTTGGGCGGCGCCGACGACATGTGGCCCAGGCTGATGGACAGGAACGCCGTCGTGTCCACGCTGTGGCGCCGCTCGCGCGCCCACGACTCCAGCAGCGCCTCGGCCCACGCCGGCGCCGGCTCGTCCGGCGCGATCCGGCCCGGCGCCGCCAGCACCGCCAGCCGCCACGCCAGCTGGTGCGCGTCGCGGAAGCCGCTGGCGATGCCCTGGCCCGCAAACGGCGGGAACACGTGCGCCGCGTCGCCGATCAGGATCGTCCGCTTGTCGAACCACCGGTTCACCACCCGGTGCGTGCAGTGGTACGGGCGGCAGCGCAGGATCTGGATGCAGTCGCGCGGGTACTGCACCGCCTGTCCGAAATGGATCCCACGGTCCCGGTCCTCCTGCCGGGTCACCATCGGCAGGATGTGCCGCCAAAACTTCGTCTCCGTCTCCTCCTCGCCCATGTCGTCGTCGCAGCGGAACTCGTGACGCCAGAGCCGCTCCCGGTGCGGGCCGAAACGCCCGCCTGCCGTCGGCAGTCCCGGCGGACAGCAGAAATGCCATCCCTTGGGCCAGAACAGGTCGTACACCTGCTCCGGCGAGTACCCCATGGACCAGAGCGCAAGGCCGGGGTGGGACTCTGGTGTTGGGAGCGAGATGTGGAGGTTAGCGGCGATGCTAGTTCCGTCGTAGAAGTGGCGGCCGGCTTCCTGCCGGATGCCGTTGGGTTCGAGAAACTTCTTTCGGACCACGCCGGCCTTGCCGTCAGCACCCACCATCCACTGGCCCTCCACCTCGCGGATTGTGCCGGACGCGGATCGATACCGGACCCGTGGCGGCTCCTCGCTCACCCGCTCCGTGACGGTGGCGCCAGTCACCAGCTTGCAGCACGGCGAGGCCTCGATCCTGCTGCGCAGGGCCCTTTCCAGACGCGGCTGCACCTGAAGCAGGCCCTCGGGCACCGCTTGCTGGAGGGCATTGGTGGCACCGGCCTTCAAGGTGAGGAAGGCCGGGGCGTTGAATGAGCTGCGATGAATCTGCACCTTCTCCGCCGCATGGCCGACGTACTCTAGATCATTGCCGATGCCAAGGTCGTAGAGGATTCGCACTGCATCGCCGGTGAGATAGACGCCTCTCGGGTCCGAAGTGACTTCGCGTTCCTTTTCCAGGATGACGGTCTATCAAGGTTATGGTGAGTTTCTGTAGTTGACATTTGACTTTCACGGCTATACGAACTTTCACGTTAAACTTGGCAAGCGACAACGCGAGACAGAGGCCTGCTGGACCGCCGCCGACGATGATAACTTGGCATCTGGTCACCATGATGATTCCCTAGACAGTAACAGGCGTGGGAATGAAGCGACAACGTCTGTCGTGTCACCGACCAAATAAATATTCTCATCGGCTATATCCTTCTACACTCATTCTATGTAGAGTTCAGCATTGATTGTGTGTTTCAGGGCGCAGTGTGCTCGGACGGCACTGCCCGAGTCTAGTGCTGGTCCAGCTGCCTGTGCGTCGCACTTTTACCGGTGAACGAAGAGCGTATTCCTCTGGAACCAGGGGATTTCTCGTGCTATTATTAAACTTTGTTTGGTGATTTGCCAAGTTTCCGCCATGGTGATACTCCGTGTCCGTTGCCTAATGAGACAGATACAGGTAAAACCCGTGCAAGTCACGCCACTTACATTCACCTATTTTCTTATTATTAGGCCTATCTAGATGATGGATCATATATATCACATAGTAATTATAAATAACTTGACGTTTTCTTTGATCTCAACCCGGTTTCATTGCCTTATCAGCCTACGCTGCCCTCCACACTACGGAAACCTTCCCCATAGTGACACTGCCTCGGCCCTGTGAATCCAGCCCTGCCAGCCATCCGACCAGTTGGCGCTGGAAAGAAAAAACAGGAGAGCCGAAACATACTTTGTCGTGACCTCTGGTTCCATGAAGCGTCACGTGCCGTTTGCAAGTTCGTCGTGATTCCAGTCGTATGAGACCGATGTCGACGACTCTGTTAGCAATTGCAGGTGCAAAGTAAGGTGAATGCGTGACATGCTACATATAATGTGGTGTATAATCACTTCTTCTGCTTGCCATTGGGTAACCGGTACATCGCTGCCGACTCGATTTCGTTGCGCAGCCCGGTAGTTATGAAGCGCCATGTCGCTCAACCCTGTCAGGGATGCGCCGAATGACCACCAGACAGGGACGCCAAGCAATCTGATCTCTTCTAGGGAGCTGCTCCCCATCTGCAACAGCTGGGATTCAAAGATTTTTAGCTCCTCTAGCGACGGGTGGTTGCCGATCTCTTCTATACGGTCTCTACAGGACACCTTCTCCCATTGAGCCATGGGAGAATTTCTGCAGCACCTGCCCCGCGATGATGGCCTAGAAATGCCTTTTCCTGAGTGTCTTCCAATTGCACGTACGCTGGAGAAAATATCCAAGTCTGAGTTCTCACCTCTTCCTGGTGCGACAAGTGGCGCTGTCTGTTTCCCCGTCGTGGCTGTCAACGAGCCTTCCTTGCTCCAGGGGCTCTGGGGTACGATGAAATCGCTGTGAAGGCCGCAGTACGAAATCTCTCGATAAAGGTGCGGCATGTGCCGGTCAAGCCAATTGAACCCATTAATGGCTGCATTTCACCTGCGACCTCCCAGCCTGTCGCGGTCCTCGGGTGGCAGCGTTGTCTTGCCTGTTTCGTGGCTGTCGGGCATGGTACCAGGGCCAAGAATGGGCGTGATTTAAAGTATCCCTTATTACGTGGCTGGGTACTTTTACTTGTCAAATCATGCGAAAGCTTATGGGCCATGAAATTGAGTCCTGCCCCATTACTATTGCATACAACCATCTACCCTACGTCTTGATTCTCACAACAACTCTCCTTGCTTGCAATAGCTGCCAAGACGGAAAATTAGTGCACATGGTCAAACTGTACTAAAATCCGAATTGCAGCGGGTATCGATGACAGTACCCTCTGTCACACGTGGGAACTACATAAAGGGGTATAGGCCTGCCACAAGAAGTGGCCTGCTACGTTATTTGGCGCAACACCCTCCCTCGTATAGACAGATGCGTGGAACTAGTTAGATGCAACTCAGGTTTTGGGCCAAGAAACGTGCTATATTGAAACGAGTAAAGCTAAAGAAAATCGAAACTAAAATAATAGGGAAAAAAGGATGAACCTATCAAAATGACAATCCTGCACAGCCCCGAACCTTCAATGTGACACCTATGCATAGAACCGGCCAACTTTTGCTTGGCATAGGCGTATGTCGGAGCCAGCTCCGGGCTTCCCAGCTCTCCGAGTAGCAATAACGCAGCGGCCAGCGGATTGTGCTCGTCACCCGAGGCGGTCGACAAGACGTCGCTGGTATGAAATCGTACCAGCAGGCTGGTCTAGATGCACCCATTTCATGACTCCCCATACCAAAGTAAATGTTGCGAGGTCCAGGTGTACTTTCTGTCTACCTGGACGCTGTTGAGTATGTTTCAAGTCGAAGTCATCATCAGCTGATTTACCGTTGAAGATGAAACATGCTGTAAACAAACGTGAGAGCAAAAGGGCTCAGTCTCGTATTCCGTCTCCAGGTTGAGGACACTAAGGGATCGGTCCTCTAGGTTCAGGACAATACTATATTAATCTGGATCAACAGCATCTAGACCGTTCCTTTACGAATAGAAATTCGCGCAATAGAACGGAAGCCAATCAGTAAACGGAATGCAAGCCTAAGAATCGCGAATGGTAACCTTGTGGCTGCCGTTTCTTGAATACCTACCCTATACCTACCCCTCCGCCCCGGCCTTGCAGAGACCGTCATTTCTACCAAGGCTTCCTGGGCCCCTTCGGTCTCTTGAGCTGTCAGATGAATTGTGCAAGAATCGGGACATTTTCGAATATTCAATTCATGATTTAGACGGAAGATCTTTGTCATTCATGTCGCTTCCACGCATGGAAGGCTCAGCTGTCCAAAAATAGGGATTATTCTGCCATGTTCCGTGCACTGTCTTCCTCGTCGCATGCTCGACATTACCAAATCCGACAACTCTAGGTACAAGCATCGAGCAAAGGCTATTCGCATCCTCGATTGGCCGAGTTATCGCTCATTACCGATAGTGCGCGGACACATCGCAAGACACACTCTCATGCAGAAGTCCAGATAAGGTCCCAGATTGTCCGCATTTATTGGAGGCAGTATACTTCTACTTGGCCGGCCGATCAGTTGCGAGGTAAAGAACTGATCAATACAGCATGGATAGACGGCAGCATATACCGTCTGCAACATAAACCATCTGCCCGTCTCCGGCCAGCTACCCTGTCTCTACCCCAGCTGCCTGCCCACTGCCTGTATTGTCGAGTCGCAGCAGATGCAACCCATCCAGCCTCGACTCAATGCAGTCACGCACATGCACCTGATCCATCTCGGCTCCCATTTACCGCCAAGCACCAGCCCAGATTCGCCCTAAGGCTGAGATCGTCGGTGACCATTGTCGGGAGCTCCTGCACTTCGCGAATAGCTTCTCACAATTCTTCCTTCAGGGCCACCTGAAGCCCGTTGGCAATGGGACACACGTGTACTTGCCAGGCGTGGCGGAAAAGTTCACGAGTCAACACAAGCCGTCTTCGCAGCTCCTCCCGTTCCGTCCCCATCGCGGTAAGCGGCCGGCCGGACTCCTGAAAGGAGATGTTGTTGAATACGGGCTCGGAGCTGGGGCCGCATCACCGTTGCTATGACTTGCTGCCTGCAGGGATTCTTGCCCGAGCGCGCACTCATTGTCGTGTCATCCGACCCGTGCTCGGAAGATGCGCACAGTCGGGGACGCCTCCCACTGAACACGGTTGTCCGGACGTGCGCTGGGACTCGTGAGACACCAGCCCGTCTGCACGCGACATGGCCTTGAATTGCTTCGTCATTGCAACGCCGCACTTGCCATCAAGTTGACCAACTCGGAGGAGCAGCCGAACAGAGCGCCGACGCGACGAGTCCGTCTGCACACCCGCTTGGCATCCGCTCCGGCATTGCCGGATAGCCATCACCGGGCCCTGTCTGTCTAGCAGGCAGAGCTAGGTCTTGACGAACGGGTCGAGGTCGCATCAGCGCCGACGAACACCATGGTACTGGTATCAAATGCACACCTACGTAGGCGAGGCTTCTTAAGAGCTTGCAGCGTGCATTCAGGCTCATTCTCGTAGTCCATAAGGTTCTCATCCAAGAATTCTTGTCTCATTAGCTTAGCGCCATCGAGTGTACACCTCCTCGGTGGCCTAGGGAGCCGAGGCGGTATAGTAAACTGTGAGAGCCTGTTGAGGTTCCCATTGCTAGACAAAGCCGCGGACTTATGTGCGGACATGGGAGTAAGAGGATCTGACGAGCGGAGTGTCACCGTCGGGTTATAGATAGCGCAAAGTGTAGGAGCTGCACCACAGAGACCACAGAGGTCAAGTAATAAGTGACATAACCATCTTGTCTCAAGGCAGACACGCTAGCCAGATTGTCTGGATTTGCGGTACCAATCAATAGGGTCTAGGTAGGCAACTGAAGATCTTACCAGCTTAACCATTGCTTCACTACCCTGGACTAATGAATCCAGGCCTTTAAGCACTTCTTCGTTACAATCACAATGAATAAGAAAATATCAACAAAAGAAACTTGTATAGAATTAATGACAGTAAAACAAATGATTTCCTAGCACGACATATGAGTGGAAAGCTTCATAGAATTGATGACACAAAAACAAATGATTTAGTGGCGCGGCACATCACAAGGCAGTCTCCGGCTGGCCAAAACGCATCATTCATGACTTGTGCAGAACGGAGCGTCAGGGTTCGCCAGAATACCAGCCATGGCCTCATCGAAGCTGACCACCGCGCCGAGTACCCAGGAACGCGACAAGAAGTCATATCCCGGCCGCTGGCTGTTATAGCTGCAGATGATGGTCAAGTTGTCGTCCGCCCCCTCGGCGCCCGGCCAGACCTCGACCAGGATGACGAAGCCCGTGTCGAGCGGCTTGTACGGCGGCAGCACGTTGTGGTCGTGGTGGAACAGCGGCAGGTCCGGCAGGCCCGGGCCGGCCCCGTCCTCGCCGCCGTCATCGCCCTCCAGGTCGTGCAGCTGCAGCACCACGCCCGTGTCCGCCCGGTCCATGCCCACCTGCGCCATCTCCGCGCTCGGGCACGGCATCGACATGTGCCGCAGCAGCTGCTGGTGCTGCACCGCCAGCCCGCTGCACACCTCGCGGTTCGTCCGCCCCCGCGCCCGCACCTCCGACACCGGCAGCATCAGCGGCAGGCCCGCCAGCAGCGGCCCCATCGTCCGCCGCGCCTCCTCCGAGTACCGCCCGTGCACCGCCGTCGTGAACTCAATAAACGTCGGCGCCGACCCGTCCGGCGAGCCGCGGCCGCCTCCGCTTCCGCTCACCCGCTGCGTCTGGCTCAGCATCTTGGCCCACGCCGCCTGCACCACCGACTGCCCCGAGAGCGGCAGCAGCCCGGCGCCGTCCGACGACCCCGACGCCGTCCGCCCCAGCAGCTCGTTGAGCGTGACGCGCGAGCGGATCGAGAAGCGCCGCATGTGCGACACGGACGGGTACAGGCGGTAGTGCAGGTCGTCGTACTCGCGGGTGAGGGCCGCGCGCGGGCGCAGGCGGCCGGTCCGGAAGGCCGGCACGTTGGCGTAGCGCGACATGAGGAAGAGGATGGTGTCGAGCCAGTCGGCCGCGAGGTGGGACTCGACGGCATTGCGGAAAGGTAGCGGCTCGCCGACGGCCAGCCGCGTGCCGGCGTACTCGGCCGCGATGGCCGCGCGCAGCAGCCGGAAGGCGACGCCGTCGTAGGCGCCGTGGAAGAGGGAGAAGACGACGACGCACTGCCGCTCGTCTGCCGCCGAGCGCACGTACGAGACGCGGATCGACGGCGTGTCTAGCGTCAGCGAGCGCTCCGCCTCGTCCTGCGCGGTGCTCAGCGCCTGCTTCCACGCGGCGCCGTTGTTGTCGTCGCCAGGCCCGGCGCCGGGGCCGGGACCCTCGACGTGCAGGGTGCGCGTCTGGAGCGCGGCGCGCGGCGAGTCGGCGGCCAACACGACCTGCGCAAACTCGGCCAGCGGGTGCTTGGTCGGCGTGAAGAGCGTCCGGAAGATTTCCTGCCGCCCGACGACGGTCTCGATGGCGCGCTGCAGCCGAGGCACGTCCATGCCAGGCGGCACCCGGTACAGCACGTGGTCCGTCTGCGGCTTGCCCTGGTACCGCTGCGGGTCGCTGTAGGCGGGCTCGGTGGCCAGGTAGAGGAGACGCATCTGGATGCCCGTCACGGGGAGGACGTGCTCGATTTCCTCGTCGCGCAGCTTCAGGGCCTCGGCGCAGGTGCTACGACAGTGGTGCTCGTAGTGCCGCATCTTGTCTCGCGCGCTGAGCTCGTAGATGGCATCTTCATCGTCTATGGGGATGGACATGATATCCACCGTGGGGGACGCTACAGAGTTTCC
Organism: Cordyceps tenuipes; assembly: GCA_025583755.1. Taxonomy (NCBI): domain Eukaryota; kingdom Fungi; phylum Ascomycota; class Sordariomycetes; order Hypocreales; family Cordycipitaceae; genus Cordyceps; species Cordyceps tenuipes. The sequence goes on from JANZYN010000180.1 coordinate 39,757, forward strand.
GTCTGGAGGGGTGGCATCGGGAGTCATGATTCCGGACACCTGATTTTCCGGCACGGTCTCGCCGGCATCATGGGCCGTGATGGCGTCCGGCGGGGCGGCCGCAGCAGCCATGCTCGCCGGCCTTTTCGAACCAAAGACTCCGTTGAGTGACTCTTGGATAAGGACGGTCCGGAGCTTGGTTACGACATCTCCGATGCTTCCCGACAAGACATCCAGGATTGTCAAGCCCGTGATGCCCTCAGCTCGCAGTGTACGCAGGAACGTCATGGCGCGGATGCTGTCCAGTCCAATGTTGGATATTGGCGTCTCCTGAGGATGGCTGCGCACGCCGTCTCCGACAGCCGCGGCAAGGCCTTTGTAGACCAAGTCTACCGCAGTCTCTTCCGTGCTCCTTTCCGGGGTTGTGCTGGATGAGACGACGGATGTCTGTGGCTTTGCAGCAGGAGGTGATTGGGATCGTTGGGCATACTCAATATGCTTCGTTCCATTGACATAGGCCGCCTTCACAGACGTCTCGTTGCCATTGATTCCGTTGGTCTTGTTTAGAATCTTGTTCGGATGAAAAGTCTGAGGCAGCGGTGGAGATGGCCGGGACACAGGAGGCTGGGGTAGAGACGGCTGTGCATCCGTGACCGTGTCCATCTCCTCGAAAGTGCGTGTCAGCTTCCTCCGGTCAACCTTGTCGTTGGGCGTCCGCGGCAAGCTCGAGACTATGTGGTAGCTCGCTGGACACATCCAGGGCGCCAGCTGGCTGCCAGCCTGCTTCCTGCACGCCGCCTCGACTGCATCCTCGGCGCCGGCGCCGTCCTGCCGGAGCACCAGGAAGGCCGCCAGCATGCTCTTGCGCACGACCACGACGGCCGCCTCGCGCACCTGTGGCACCTGCAGCACGCACGACTCGACCTCGCCCAGCTCCATGCGCCGGCCGTTGATCTTGACCTGGTCCAGGGTCAGCCGGCCGAGGATCTCAATCTTGCGCTCGCCATCCTTCGTCCAGACCACCCGCGCCTTGTCGCCGGTGCGGTACAGCCGGCCGAGCGTCTCGTGCGTGACAAACGCCTGCGCCGTCTCGACCGGCCGGTTCAGGTAGCCCCGGCTGAGCTGCGGCCCGCCGACAGCCAGCTCGCCGGCAACGCCCGCCGGCACCTCCCGCACGGCCTCGGACTGCGGATCGATGATGACAAGGATGGTGCTCGGCAGGGCGCTCCCGATGATGCTCCCTCGTGTCGTGACGGAGATATCCTCGGTGGACACGACGATGGCCGTCTCCGTCGGGCCGTAACCGTTGATCAGGCGGCGGGAGGACTGCTGGTTTCCTCCTCCTGCTCGCCTCCTACCCCCGGCGGCGGCAGCTGGTGGTGCGTCCTTCCGCCCAAACGTGCTCACGACCTGCTGGTGCAGCATCTCGCCGCCAGCGACGACCGTCTGCAGGGTCGGCACCTTGTCCGGACGCAGGATGACGGCCAGACTGGACACGGTGGTGGTGCCGGTGGCGCGTAGACGGTCGATGGCGCGCTCGACGTCAGTCAGCACTAGGTTCCGCTCGGCCATGCACAGCGTGCCGCCGCGGAGGATGACGTGCAACACGTCGAGCTGGTAGGCGTCGAAGCTGGGCAGGTTCATGATGAACCAGCGCAGGCGCGGGCCGGTGGGCAGGTGCGCGACGCGCCGGCCAAAGTTGGCGATGGAGGCGACCATGGCGCTGTGCGGGACGAGCACGCCTTTGGGCTTGCCCGTAGAGCCGCTGGTGAAGATGACGTAGGCAATGTCGCTGGCTGCCGGCGCCAACAGCGGTCGCGGGATGAAGGCGGTCGAGGTGACGCCGGTCCGCCACTCGCTCACGTTGTCCATGTCGATCCAGATGAAGCTGCCGGAAGACGATTGCCGCGAATTGTTGGTGCCCTGTCTCGCCTTGGGCAACGGGCTCTTCCCGAGGCCAATGACCGGCACGGCGTTGAGATCGTCCAGAATCTCCTGGAGACTCTCGGTAGGCCGGTCCAAAGCCAAGGGACAGACGGCATAGCCAGCTTTCAATATGCCCATGATGGCAATGATGAGCTCAGGGCAGGTCGGCAGCAATATCGGAACGGCACGCTGACGGTCAATCATGGGCTGCCAGTCGGAATACCTCTCCATCTCCTTGAGCTGCTCAGCTAGCTCCGTGGCTCGGACATCCACGTCCCTGTAAGTCAGCTGCTGTGAGCACTCGAGCGAGGACTCTTCATCGCGATACATGTACTCGATGAGGATGTTGTCTGGCCGACTCTCAACCTGGCTTTGGAAAGCAGTTTGAACCAGCGATGCCTTGTCGCCGCCGAGGCCACTGGTCAGCAGCTGGTTCATGGACTGGTCGATGCCGAGTTGTCCCTGCGACTCGAGCCCGATGCCGACATTGAAGCGACTTGACAGTGCCGGCTGAAGGATGCCATCTTTCAGCAGAGAGGAGACCAACTTGAGCAGATGAGTGGCAGCGTCCAGCGGACCGTGGCTGATGGCGAGTCTCAAAGTCAAGCGGGCTGCGGACGAGACGCCATCTTGAACGATGGTGAGGTGGAATGCGCCTGAGGGCTGTGGAATGGCGGTGGTGGCCCCGCCACTCGAGATACTGATGCAAAAATGATCACCTTGAAGGCCTTGAATGTCGTGCTTCCGAAGCTCCAGCGAGTTGGGCTTGGAATCCGCCGTGGCTGCAAATGCAGTCTCGCAGTTGACGAGCCAGCCGCCGCGGGGGAGTTGCGCATGGAAACACGGCTCGGTAGTGTCGGCAATTCCTGCAATGAATCGAGCAAAGGCATTCAGGATGAAGTCTTCATCGTCTAGACGGCAATCGAGGCAAGTCTTGACCTCGTGGTATGCATCTGTCGTCGAGTTTCCCTTGATCTCTGTGCCGAGGCAGGGCACCTGCGTCAATGGCAGAGTCTGCTGGGGGTTCAGGGAGTTCATGATGGCTGCATGTCAATGCAATGGAACGGATCGAAGACGGGGCAGATTTTGAGATTATTCAGTAAATTGTCCACCACCAAGAACTGGCATGGGATCCGAGCAAAGCAGCGCAAAGAAATGGCTCTCGCGGTCCAAGTCCAGCTCAACTGTAACAGAGGACGTATAGGGCCACTTCACGGTAACAAGAAGTGAGAAACACTCGGCGGGTACTTGAAACGCTGCAGAGACAACTAAGAATAATCAGGACACAGGGCTACCAGTCTCCAGCTAGTACTAACATGCGCATGGAAAGGGGGAAGCAAGGAAGAGTTGAGGGAGGAGGGGGGGGGGGGGGGGGGGGGCGGAACACCCCGGGTAGGGCGGGCCGGGCCGGGGACAGTTTAAAAAACACAA